>SOPF01028118.1:14473-179868 GCA_012979155.1 Hypericum perforatum | reverse complement strand
TTTATGATGGTGCTGTGATTTGGTGAGTGCAAGCGTGGAACCATAAACTGGCTGACTGCCTTTTTTAACCTCGGACAACTTGTTGATCTATTCTATTGAATCATTTTGAGTGTGATCCAATTTAGAGTCTTATGCTTGAGTTCAACTTTCAGATGCATGCTGATGCTCCTGTACTTATTATTTGACATGCAACAGATGACGATGAAGTGTTTTCTATTTCGTTTTTTGCCAAATTTTTATTTCCCCTGATAAATATTTGGCGTTTCTTGTTGCGCAGAGGCCATTTTTTGCTTGGGTAGGGCGATTGAAATGTTCTGCGATATTGGAAGAATTAGCATGGCTGCAAGATACTACAAGGTATGTTGTTTAGCATTTGTTCCATTAACAGAATTGGATCACTGGCTTGGCATTCTGCTTTATATATTCACACTGTTGCTGTTTTCCCATTGGCTTTGGTCTACAACCTCTGAGTTCTCATGGTTGCAGGTCTCTTGTATTATACACGCCATTGAATTGTGTGATGGATGTTCCTTGAGTCACAACAATAATGTATGCTTTCATTTTCCTTGCGCAGGAAATAGCGGAGTTGTATGAGTCAGAGTCTCTAAAGGAGCAATCCATGGAGTTCTATGAAAAGGCTGCTGACTTATTCCAAAGCGAAGAAGTAACAACGACAGCCAATCAATGCAAGCAGAAAATAGCGCAATTTGCTGGGGAGCTAGAACAGTAAGTACATACACATTTAGCAGCTAGCATTGTTCACTAGATTTTTTGTATCAGAAAAAGAGTGTTATGTTTGTTTTGATTTGTATAAGAAACATCCTTTCCTCTTTTGTATGATCTGGTCATAGACACACATTTAGCAGCTAGCATTTTTCACAAGATTTTGCACTTCTCTATACCATCAGTTTTTAGGTGTTAGAAATGGAGTGTTATGTTTGTTTTGATATGTATAAGAAACATCAATTCCTCTTGTGTATGATTTTGTAGTACGGTCATAGATCTCATCCGATGTCTTAGTTAGCCCATTGTTGTGCATTTTGATAGCTCTAATGCACAATGTATATTTCGTAGTAGTGCTCTTGTGGTTGTTCTTTCTGTAAGACTAGAGGTTGATATTTGAAATGTTGAAGTGAGGTTTGTTTACCTGGTTCATTTTGGTGAAATGCACTCTTTCTTGTAAGCTGTCTGAGCAATAAGTCATCGTGCAGCACTTTGTATGAGCTAGTTTACTGATATAAAATTGAGCTGATGAGGAACACCAATTCAAAACTTCACGAAGAGAGCAATTATTTGTGGTTCTTGTTCTACTCTTTTACAGAAGCATTTTCTTTTTCTAATTGGGTAGCCCCGTTTTGTCACAGGTATCAAAAGTCAATTGAGATTTATGAAGAAATAGCCCGACAATCAGTTAATAATAATTTGTTGAAGTATGGAGTCAAGGGTCATCTGCTTAATGCTGGTATTTGCCAACTCTGCAAGGCTGATGTTGTGGCCATTTCAAACGCATTGGAACGGTATCAGGTATAGTTTTCCCCTCATTTTCTCATCACTGCTTGCTATGATGAGTTGGTAAAGGAATAAAGTCTGGAATGATGTGCAGGAACTGGATCCAACATTCTCTGGATCCCGCGAGTACAGACTCCTAGCGGTATGCTTTTAGCTTCTCTGGTCCTTTCCAAGTTGTTTTACTTCGTTTGGCAGTTCTTTTGGCTAAACTTTATGGTGCATTGGAATTTTTTTACTCTGCACTATACATTGACTTGGTGTGAGTATTATGGAAAATTTTAGGACATCACAAGAAAAGTCTAATCTTACTGTGTATAGATGGAAATGCTGAAGTAAATACTTCTGTCTTGGCAGGATATTGCGGCTGCCATTGATGAAGAAGATGTCGCCAAGTTCACCGACGCTGTGAAGGAATTTGATAGCATGACCCCATTGGTAGGTTCCCTCTGTTTTTTCAGAAGACATATACGAAGCTAGAGCTTTCAGGCTTTTGACTATCTGGCAATTCAGTAGAAACTTGAACTTTAATCTTGAATTTGATTTACTGTGTTGGAGATTGTCTTGCATTCTCGTACGAATCAACGACGAATTTGTTGTGAACTAAAAATTGTATTGTATCGACTTTCCCGGAAATTCAGATATGGTCTAATTTTTAGTTCTTTTCTGCCTTGACAACGCAGGATTCATGGAAGACTACTCTTTTGTTGAGGGTCAAAGAGAAGATCAAAGCTAAAGAGTTGGAAGAGGATGACCTTACTTAATTGCATCTACAAGTCAACATTCCATCACTTATTAGGCGTTTTTCTGGTTGTTGCTACTGACTGTGTTTGTGTCGATGTGTTCTCGCTTACGATGATGTCAGAACGTTCTTTTCGGTTATTAAGCCGAGTGTGATGTACCCCAACGGAGCCAATTTCTGTTTTGTGCATGACTTTTGGAGTTCAAGAATATTCATCTGATGCAAAGATGACGCAATATCCTATGGCATATTATTTGCCGCTCGGACCTTTATAGGATGTTCGGAAACATGAGACTAGTGAAAACTTCTGGGGGCTGCCATTAGAGTTCAGTCCATTTCCTAACAGGGGATTGCCATCTCAAGGGCATCATTATTTCTAGTAAGAAATTTAGGTGCAGATCAGTACATTTACTAGAAGAAATTTAGTGGCTCTCATCTTTGCTAAATCCTCTATTCGGGATCGATTTCTATGGCGTTTCGATCCCGTGTCAGGTTTCTCGGTGAAAAACCTTCACTCATGCTATTCAATGGTTTATCTATCTCGGCTCCTAGGGTTCTCCATAATGGTATGTAGGCTTGTAATCAGGGAGGTGTGGTAGTGTCAGTGCGGTTTTTTACACCGAACCGAAGAATTTACGAGGCCAAATTTTAAATCATCGGGTTATTAGGTTCATGAAAAAAAAATTATAGTTTTGCGGTTTCATGGTTTTGTGGTTTGGTGTCGATTTGAAATCGCAATAATTTCTGATAATTTGGACTAATTCGAGGCCCATCTCGGTAAGCCCAAAATAAAAAAAAAAGATATCCACAAAATTCAGCAAACCAGACCCTAAAGCAATTAGTGCAACATCAATATAATCCAAGTTCAACATCAAATTATCATCCAAGTTCAAGCTCAAATTACAATCCAAATTCAACATCAAATTATAATCCTAATTCAAGCTCAAATTACAATCCTTCAATCCATCCTTCAAAGTTCGCAATGTCTATTGCCTTCACATTAACGAAACAAGCCATCCCATCAAAGTTCAATGTCTACTATTGCCTTCATAGTAACAAAATAAGTCACTCCATCAAAGTTCAATGTCTACCGTCTTCAATCCATCCTTCAAAGTTCAACCTAGCAAGTTCAATTCCAAGTTGCAGCCTTCAAATTTCAGCCTCTGAGTCATCATCTTCGCATTCCAATTCTTCCTTGAGTTCTGCATATTACATCAGCAATTAAATTAGAACTTCAATAGCCTAGTAACGAAAAATTAAAAGGTAATGGGTTATGAATAAATAACTAACACCTTAGATACAAAACACCTCTTATACGAAACAATAGAACACCTCGAATTTCATAGAGTACTAGTGTATTACCATGATAATAGATGATCGAGGAGATGGAGAGGGAGACAGTAGAGGCGAACGGGCGAGAGGAAAGAGGAAATTGCCGAATTTTAAACTTGGGGGTTTAGGGTTTCTTGGATAAATTGGGGGCCATATTTTGAATTTGGAGGGAGGATAGGGCGGAGGGAGAGGGTGGAGGTCGAGAGCAGAATTGAGGGGCTCGTGAGATGGTGAAGATGAAGATTACAAATAGGTTTTAAGTTTGGGGACAGGGGTCGGGGGTCATTTCTGTCTGTTGGTTTTGAACGGACTGTTAGTTGGGCTTTATATATATATATATTCAGTTTCATAGTGTCACAATGTGGTATATAATTAAATGCTAACCACACCGTTAGAGAATTGGTGTCGGATTTCAAACTGAACCATTAAACCATTTAATAGTGTCATGGGTTGGGAAAGTGTCGATTTGTTTGGTTTGGTTTTGGGCGGTTTGTCGATTTCTTTGGTTTTGAACTCCCCCTAATGGTATGTTACATCTTGTCCCTCTTAAAGCTAGTTATTTTCTTATGGAAGGCTCTCTAAGGCAAAGATTATGTCCAGGAATAACTTGTTGCATATTGGTCTTATTCGAAGACAAGGATCTTTGTGTGTGATGCAATCAAGAGCTTGATTCTAGAGGTCATTTTACTCTTTCGCTACAATTTATCTTCAAAAATATGGAATTACTAGCTAGTGTGCTGGTGGTTTCTCTATTGGGCAGCCTTGATGCTTGGTTTGGCCTCGTTAGGGGTAATTCATTGAGAAAGCATTGTTTTTTTTCTTTACTGCCATATGTTGGTGTATATGGAATCAATGAAATAGGGTGGTTATTTTTGATGGTCAAGAGACCCATTTTACTAGACTTGTCTACATTATCTGTGGGTGTGTCTCCGAAAAGTCCTTATGGGGTGGTCTTACTATCTCTTCTGGGCGTCAAGATGCTCTACTCACAATTTTGGCAAGCATCGGCATTAACTGATTATCTCTATTTTATTTGGCTTCTGGGGGTTATTTTTGGTCTCGATTGTATTTTGCCTTTTCTTTTGGACTTGTCTGCTTGTCATAGGATGTTTTCTCCTTTTGTTCTGAAAAATTTGGTTTTGGTGAGGACTAAAAATAGAGCCCCATATGGGGACTAACTTCTGAACCATTGGATATGATGTTTTGAAAAAAAAAATTAGATTTGACAGCTTAAAAGTTATCATGGATATTTTTTACCTTCTACAAATAGTAAAATATAATCTCTCTCCTCATATTTTCTTTTCCTTTTCCCTCTCCTCCTTTTCTCTCTCTTTCTTTTTCTCTTCCTCATTGACTCTCTGAATTCCTTTTTTCTCTCTCTTTCCTTTTACTTTTCCTTCTCCTTTTCCCTTTTCTCTCCCCTTTCCCATTTTCTCTTTTTAAAAAACCATAGTTCCTTCCTCCTCTTACAACCTTTACCTAGCCAGCGGTCGAGGCCTTTTTCGATGACCTCCTCCTCCTAGTCGAAAGTCATTCTCTGATGACCTCTAACGACCTCCTCCTCTTAGTTGACAACCTGAGTCTTCTCTGATGACTTCCAACGACCTCCTCCTCCCAATAAGCATATGGAGTTGTCCCTCAGGGTCGAGATTCCTTCTCGTCCACCAATTTGCCCTCAACTTTCCCCGTCATTGCCTCATTGTCCCCTATCCCAGTCATCCTTACGCATCCCCCTATTGTCCATGTCGTCCCTGTTAGTAACTAATAGAAAAGAACAGTGTTTAAGGAGAATAGAAGAGATTGGGTGAGGAAGAAAATAGTATTTAGAGAGGAAAAGATAAGTAAAATGGATAATTGATTAATTCATGCCTACTAACTACAAAGAAATAAAAAAATATATACTACTAATGACAGAGTAGTTATAGACATTACATACGTGGGAACAGTGATGAGGATCCACCACTGCATCCACGACTAATATATGCACTATCACTTAGGAAATTTAAATAATAGTAACCCACTAGTGATAACAACATAACTAGATAGTGATTGTAACCAACTGAGATCATGACATCTGACTCCAGTTAGCGAATTAATGTCCCAAAAATTCAACGATTCAGCTCCTCAACTTCTGGGAATTAAGACTTGATCATATTATAGTCTTTCCATGTCGCATCATCTTCGTACAAATTTGACCATTTAATAAGCACCTGAACCATACCACAATCACCTTGCTTGACTAAATGTCAATTGAGAATATCTTCTAGGGATGATTTTAATTGTACACCCTCTGTGGTAAGATGAGGTATGCTAAAGAGAACTCCTCCCACTCCAATTCATTTCTTAAGCAAAGAAACATGAAAGACATGATATATTGAGCAAGAGGATGTTAAATCCAATTTGTATGCTACTGAACCTACCCTTGATAAAATACAATATAGCTTAAGTATTTTGTTGCAAGCTTGATATTCAAATAAATTGCCAAGAAAGATTGCTTATATGGTTGCAATTTTAGGAACACTTTATCTCTAACCTCGAAGATTCGTTCACTTTAATCTTTGTTTGCCTGCATTTTAATTCAATCTTGGGCTTGACGAAGAACTCATTTGTACATGTTGAGTGGTGTAGTCAATTATAATAGCTACAGATGTTTGCTCATCTTGTAGCCCTGGAATTGAGGGCAAACTATACTCATAAAATGCCTCAAAGGGAGTCTATTTGATGGTAGAATGATAGGAGCTATTGTATCAAAGCTCAGCAAGAGATAACCACTTAGACCGGGCCCCAAGTTACTAAAAACATATGACTTGGAGTTAATGCTCGAGGCATTGATTCAAGTATTCTGTTTGTCCATCAAATTGAGGATGGTAGGCCGAGCTCATGTGTAAAGTGGTCTGGAATAGCTCACACCATACATTGCTTGTAAACAATTAATCTCGATCTGAGATAATTGTGTTCGGCAGGCCATGGAGTTTTAACACATTATCTAGAAGGATATGAGCTATTTGAACTACTATAAATGGGATGTGACATTGGAATGAAATGCCCATATTTTAAAAAGCGATCCACAATAACCAGGATTGCATCTCTACCGCTTGATCTGGGTAGCCCCTCCATAAAGTCAAGTGTAATATCTTTCCAAATCCATTAGGGATAGCCAAGGGTTGGAGAAGGCCGGGGTATGCTACTTGTTCAGACTTGCATCACTGACAAGTATCACAGCTTGTAACGAAGGTAGTGACTTGCACTTTTAAGCCGGGCCAAAAAATGATTTTTAACCCTCTTATAAGTTACTAAGCTACCGAAATGGCTATCAATTGATGAGTCATGCATTTGTTTTATGATCTTGACATAATACACCATAACTTCCCACATAAAGGCGTCTCTTGAATCACAGCGAGCTGTGAGCTTGTAGTAAAAGTGACTATCGAGGCAAGGGTGAGCTCTATAATAAGATGGTTGACTTTAACATCGCTTTGGTAGCTATCTACCAATGAAGCTTTCTAATCTGGCATTGGTTTCAGTAGAACATGGCACTAGTTTTGTAAATGGAGTTGTTGGTTTTAGAGCTAAATGTCACTATGTTTGTGTGTGATGTTATTGGTTTTAGGGATAAATATTACTAGTTTTATTATGTTATGATAATGGTTCAGATGTATGTTGTCATTGGTTTTGTTGTGTTATGACACTGGATTGGATATATGTTGTCACTATTTTGCATGTATGTTGTTACTGGTTGAAAATATTACAATGCTGATTTGACACTAATTTAAGGTGAACGTGACATTAGTTTCACGAGAACGTGACATTAATTTTGTATATGGAAGTTGTTGATTTTAGAGCTAAATGTCACTTGTTTTGTGTGTGATGGTGTTAGTTTTAGGGATAAATATCACTAGTTTTGTTGTGTTATGATGCTAATACGGATATATTTTATCACTCGTTCTGTTACGTTATGACGCTAGTTTGAATGTATTTTGTCACTGATTTGCATGTAGTTGTTACTGGTTGAAAGTATTACAATGTTGATTTGTGTTTGTATTGACACTAGTTTTGCTGTGTTATGATACTGATTTGGATGTATGCTATCATTGGTTTGCATGTATGTAATTACTAGATAAAAGTATTACAATGCTAGTTTGGATTTGCGTTGACACTAATTTTGTTGTGTTATGATGCTGGTTTAGATGTATGTTATCATTGGTTATTTGTTAGGCATTGTTGGTTTTAGTTACATGTGTCGCTAGTTATTTGTTCGGTGTTGTTCGTTTTATTTTTGTAAGTAATTGGTTTTGCATGTTATGTTGATTTTGGATAAATCATGGGTTATTCGTTAGGAATTTTTGGTTTTAGTTATATGTGTCGCTGGTTATTAGTTCGATATTGTTAGTTTTATTCCCATAAGTCACTAGTTTTTTATTCGACATTGTTGGTTTGAGACGTGTACGTTACTGAGTTTTGTGTTTAGGGTTGTTAATTTTATTGCAATATGTCACTAGTTTTTATGTAATATGTCACTGGTTTTTATGCTATAAGTCATTGGTTTTACATGTTATGTTGATTTTTCATAACTCACTGGTTCTTGTATTTTTTGGAATCTCACATTTATCTGCAAGTCAAGCAAGATCAGCGATACTAGTTTTTGATAAACGTGATATTGGTTTGCCTTTTGAGCAAGAGTGGTTTTTCATAGTTGAGATATTGATTTTCTGCATACGCGATAATGGTTTAAGTTGCTGGTTTGCCCTTATAAGGGATACTGGTTTGGCTTATACGTGATATCGATTTCGATATACATAATACTAGTTTGCATTTTTAGTCATACTGGTTTTTCATATACGTGATACTGGTTTTTTGGATATGTGATATTGATGTAGGTTGCTAGTTTTTTACATAAAAGACCAGCAAAACTAAATAAAAAATTAGCAACACCGAATAAAAAATTAGTAATATTCAGCCCGTCAACCAACAACACAAACACAAATCCTGAAATGTATAAATGTACCTTGTAGAATATTTGAAGCGTTACTGTCACGTAATAAACTATCATCTTCATTTGAATCAACATGCGATGATAGACCTATTTATAAATCGCCAAACGAGCAACAATGAATAAAAACCAGCAACCCATAATAAAAAACCAGCAATATCGTATAAAAATTCAACAACACTAAATAAAAACTCAGTAATGCCAAATAAAAAATCAATAATGTTCAACCCATCAACCAACAACACAAACACAAATCACGGAATATATAAATGTACCTTGTAGAATATTTGAAGCGTTACTATCACGTAATAAACCATCATCTTCATCCGCACCAACATGCGGTGGTAAACCTATTTGTAAATTATCAAACGAGAGTCCACATATTGGTAAAATGAGATCGTCAGAGGTAGATTACGGTTTTGATCGACGTGAACGTGATGGATGCTAGCGGAAACTCCCGAAAGTACTTGACAGCCACCAAAGTGAAGGTAGATGCAGAGGATGCCATCGGTCGTTAGAAGAGAGAGGACGTCGCCAGTCGTCGGTCGATGAGGACGTTGTTAGTCATCGGTCAACTGGGATGACGCTGGTTATTAGTCAACAGGGAAGAATGTACGTCAGAGGGTGCTACAGTCACCGGTAAAGAGCAGATCGTCGAATTTGAAAAGAGAAAAATATAAGAGAAAAATATTAGGGTTTAAAAAAAATTAAAAAGTGATTGTTAGAGAAATAGGGTTTTTGGAAAAACGAAATAAATGGAGAAGAATTTTTTTTAGGAAGAAAATTATTAATGTCTAAATTAGTAGTTACAGAGATTATTGCCAATTTACCAATTATACATTTTTTATTCCCTATAGGGGGACAATAATCCTCGCTAAATCTAATTTGTGTTTTGACGGTGTGATATTACTTTTACGATTTCAAAGTCAATATAGATTTTTTATCGGTTATTCTTTCCCAATTTATTTCTTGGGAAAAGTTTAAATTTAATACTTGTGGTTTGACAAATTTTGCGTGATGATCCTGTGGTCCTTAAACGCATCTCATGATCCTGAGGTTGGTTAAAAAATTTGCGACGTAGCCTCAGGATAAGTCTGAGCCTAAAAGATACTCTAAATCTATCTGGCATGCTGATGTGTCATGCCACATATGATTACTTTACCCCATTGGCCAATTGAGTTGGCATAAAATTATATCTCATTTTCAATGCTTTATTTTTTTTAAAATATTACAAAAATACCCCCTCCCTCATTTCTCCCCTTCTTCCTCCTCTTCTTCTTCCCTCTCTCACCCCCTTGCCACTTCTACGACGAGGGAACAGGAATTCCAAAAGAAATTCCAGAGACAAAGGAGCCCCTAATTTCTCTCTCGTACACCCCTCTTCTCATATTTTTCAACTTTCTTCCTCCTCTTTTTCCTCCACACCGTTACCTTGAAATTCCCCCTTCCCTCCATTCAACGATGGTTTGATCCCGAGGGGGAAACGACGCCCTATCCAGATTTGAGAGGTATCCTTCTTCCTCCGGATCCTACTGTGTATTTCCTTTGTATTTTTGGTTCTTTAGAAACCACCACCAAGCAGCTGGAAGGGAACCCTAGTTTCTTGTTAAACCTAATTCGTAACGCAGCAGCTGGAAATTTTCTCAGAGAACCTTTTCCACGGGTGAGAAATTTGTAAAGTTGGAATGCGTTTCCACTCCTCAAACAACAAATGCGGAAGCTTGATTACCATTCTAGCAGTTCGAGAAGACCTTCGCGATCGAGCTGGTGGTCGTGGCCCATCTCTGTTATGGAACCTTATCCAGCTACAGGGGTGGTGCGTCCACGAGGATCAGTTGCTTCTTGTCTATGATTACATGCCTAACCAAAGCCTTGACATGGTTCTTTTTATAAAGAAAGAGAAGAGTGGTGGCTTGTCACTAGTGCTTGGTTGGGAGAGGAGGGTGAGGATCGTCGGTGGCTTACCTTCAATTGGTATGTTATTATCTGCTTAGATGGTGGGGCATGTCTTATGTTTTTTCGACCATGTCATCATGCCTTTGATTCGATTGTAGGTGGACAGATGGTGGGGAGTGTTGCTTCCCGAGGTTGCTCCTCTTCTTCCAATGGTGGGCCAATTATAATGGTTCAGGTATTCAAATGTGCTGGTGCTCATAGCTTACTCCGAGTTCCTTAACTATGAAGCTTATCTTCCTTTCCCCTCAATGGAGAAGTGGCAACGACAAGGATGCGGGGGAGGGAAGAAGAAGATGGGGAAGAAGGAGAGAAGTGAGGGAATGGGCATTTTTTGTAAATTTTTTTTAAAAAAATAAGGAAATCAATATGTGGCATGACACATCAGAATGTCAGATAGGTTCGGAGTTTTTTTTTGGTTCGGATTCGTCCCGAGGCTATGTCGCAAAAAAATTAGCCAACCTCAGCATCATGAGAGGCATTTTAAGACCACAGGATCATCACGCCAAATCACAGGTATCAAATTTAAACTTTTTCCTTATTTCTTTTACTAATTTTGATGTGGTAAAATTTTACTACAGTGCTAGTCGGAACCTTGTCATTATGACAAAGCCACAAAGGTATTTCACACCAAGTGTGATGTTTATACCATACATTTTTTTAAATACACTTACCTTAAAAAATTCCCATGAAATTTTATTCTAAAGTAACATTAAGAGATATTTAATAATTTTATTTAACTTTGAAAAAATTATAATTAAATTTTGGCTATTAAATTCATATACAACAAAAAAAAATTACTACTGTGCTAAATAATGTAGGAGTTTCAAGAAAAATCAGGATGCTTCAGAAAATAAAATCAGGAGAAGGCTGTTCGGTTCACGGCATAGTCGTAATTTGTTGAACTTTTATAGAAATATCTCTTCTAATAGAAATTCTGATTCATTGAAATCAAATAAAAAGTCCATTTTCCAACCAACTTTTTTTTTCATTTGCAATTAAATAACACATTATACCTATAGGTCTTTTGTGAGTAATAAGCGTTTAATATTTTTCACAAGAAATAAGTGTTTAATAGAAATGACCATCTATCTTTTTTAAAAATGTAAAAAAACAATGGAACTTAATAAAAACATAGAAAGTCCAATCTCATTCGAATATTCTTATGTAATTAGAAGTTATCACTATGTTTCTAGGCGCACCATACATGGCTTTTTTTTAGGACTGATATATCTGCCAATTTATTAAAAAAATCTTGCTCTAGTTTTTCTCATTTTTTTTCTCTCTCGATAATACTTGCTGCTTTAGATCAATATTAATAAATTGTGCAATAAATATGGTTTAAAGTTAAAAAGATGATATTGAAATATGTCAGGTTAATACTGTAACAGGTAATCCATCTATACTTGCCGGAAAAAGGTAATCCATCTTAGCGCAAATAACATGACTCAATATTAACAGCTGTCATTTGTTATATTCGGCAAAATCTTAACTACCCTCTTTAGTGATTCTATGAATCTGTAAAATGAACATGTCCGGTACGAACGACCACGTTCATTACAAAAGAACAATTTAAAAAATTTTAAAATTAATAAAAAAAAACAGCATGCTAAATTATTTCATTTCTAATTTTGGCTTGCGAACTACCAAAAAGGGAGCAATTGGGCTGGCATCGTCACCGAATCTCCTTATAAAAACAATTTAGAAGAATCTGAATCTCGCACCCACCCACCAACGACAGCACTTCCTTTTCTCTTCAAAGATTCCAACAACAACAACAACAAAAAAAACTCTAAAACTTAAAAGACCAAACACAAAAAGAGAATCTCTTCTTCTGTTTGTTTTAGAATTACCATCACCACCCTCTTCTAAAGGTAACCCTTTTTCCTTGGATTTCTAGTCCTGTTAATTTTGGTGGGTACTGGGTTTATTTGAATCGCTGCTTATTTGGTTTTCGTTGAATTTCGTTTTATTATTGTCTTTATCTTCTCGGTTTCAATGAATTGGGTTGCATGGAAGGGAAAGTTCGAGTTTTTGTCGAGAATCTCACGTTTTTTAGTGCAAGAGTGTTGTTTTAGTTTATAAGTATCGAAATTTGGGTTGAATACAAAGATTTTAACATGATATCAGAGCGGTTTGATCTCATGCTCATTGTTGTGCTCGTACGAACCCCATTCCGTGCAATCTTCAATGCTTGAGAGGGTGTATTGAGAATCCCACATTGCTTAGTGCGAGTGGGTTAAATATAGAGGGCAGGTTGACCTCGTGCCCATTGTTATATTCGTACGCGAGTGAATATGAAGTTCTAACATTTTTTGGGGTTTTGTAATTTTTTTCTCTGAAGGTTGTACCTTTATGTCTTGTAGCAGGTGAAAATGGCGGTTTCAGTGAAGCAGATGGCCCTGTTGGTGGCAACTCTCGGGGTACTTTCCTTCATCTTTGGGGTTGTTGCCGAAAACAAGAAGGTGCCCTTTCTGTTACTCTTTCCTTTTGACATTTTGGTTGGCCACTTTTAAGCTCTTTGTGCTATTTGACTGATGTTTCCATTAGTAGTTGTACCTTTTCTAATGGTTCGAGCATATGCCCTTGATGTTCATCCACCATTTCATAGGTAGATTAGCTCAATAAGACTGCGGATGCTGTTTTGTGTCCCTGTTTCTGACCTTTGTGTTTGCATTTGGTTCCGTTAGCCCGCATCTGGAACAAAAATCGAAGGAAAGGGTGTCGCGATTTGCAAGTATCCGAGTGATCCAACTGTTGCTTTGGGGTACCTCTCGGTCGTTTTCCTTCTGGCATCAACTGTCGCGGGCTACATGTCCCTGTTTTATCCTTACAAAGGGAAGGCTGTTCCTCAATCTGTAATGTTCAAGAGCACCAGCTTCCTTGTGTTCTTCAATGTGGCAGTGTAAGCACCCCTATGTAACAATTTGGCCTTTGCTTTATTGATTTTAGCTACTGTCTGGCTTGATTGCCCTTTCATCCTTGGATATGTTGAAATCAGATGGTGAAGTGTTTGCTGATCTGCTGCATTCACAGTTTTGAACTGCATTGGTCAACACTGATTCGGGTTTTTTGTTAGCGAGCGCAATAATTAGCTGATCTCATATTACTTGAAATGGAATATAACACTTGTTTTTCCAATAGCCTTTTTCTGAAAAATTGTGTCAACAACTTATAAAGCTTTAAAAATAGTGTTACGGAATCGGACGATTCTCAATGGTTCTAGTTGGATATTGAGACATTTGTTTGATTTGGTTGCAACAGGTTCTCCGGTGGATTAGCATTGACATTGCTTCTATGGCCAACGATCACAGAGCAGCTTCACTTGTCTCAGAATGTTCATCACAATCTCGAAACCGATTGCCCCACGGCTAAGACCGGTCTTCTAGGCGGAGGCGCCTTTGTTTCCCTCGACGCGGCTCTCTTCTGGTTGGTCGCCCTCATGCTAGCTGACAACGTGCGGGAAGATTATTTCGACGAAGTCGAGAACCGCCCCAAAGGCGAACCTATCACTGTTGATTATGACACAGCTGCACACATGAAAGCTGCTGCCTAAATATGGATGTCTCGCCGAGACGGGATTGAAGGCGGACTGCTTAGAGTTCGACGTGTCGATACCAATAATGTCGATTGGCTAGCGTTATGGAGCAACTATTTAAACTTAGATTACACACCCTCTAAATTAGCGTTTTATGCTCTTCCATCTTAGCTAATTGAAAATTGTGGATGCTTGGGAAAAATGATGAATTTTTTTTATAATCAAAAGACCAGACACAGTGAAGTTTAATTCGGAGAAAGATGTGCTCAGAAGACCTGCACAAGTTAAAGGCTGCTCTTGAATGTTAGATAGAGGACAATGTTTAGAGTGACCATTCGGTTTGAACTAAAATGAACGACAGAGGAGCAATAGTGGAGTGGATACATACGCATTTGGCGACAGCATCATAGTTTATAGCTCCAAAAGTTGCAGAAAAGGAAGAAGAATGACTGAAAAATCGATAATACTCTATCTCTTATTCAAAATCTCTATGTCTAAAATGTTTAGCTGAGTCTACAATAGGAGATTTAAACATTCTAGCTTGAATCTTAATACCTTCGGATATATTCATCATGGTAGTGTTTAAACTTGCACTTCCAATAAATTTTTCAAATCTATTTATTTGTGAAATTGTGGAGAGATTTATTCATAACATTTCTAATAAATTCATGTAGGCTAGTGATAGTGTTCAAGTAGAGACTGAATTCACTAGTCTACATGTTTAATGAACAATAACAAACTATACTTGCTGAAATAAAAGGATTTACCAAAGTAAATGTGTAGATGGTGAAAAGTTACACATAAGTCTTCTCGTCAAGACAAATTGTGCTTTTTCCAAATAATCATGGCATTGATCCGATGCGTCATAAATAATCACAAGTTTATATGTGTAATAAAATAAGATTTAGAATAGGATCTAAAAAAAAAAAAGGTGACAGACCAAATGGGCTAATGGCATGAAGATACAGAGGCCTGTAAGGTGCCTTCAACGGGCCTATGGGCCTTGAATATACGATACCGACATCTCCCGAAATGGCCAAACCATAAATCTAAAACCCTAGCTTTGCTTAGCTTAGCTTAGCTAAACCCCTCTCTCTCTTCTCCCCCAACCTCGCAGTACTCCCTCCCGTGCTCCTCCATTTATCCAAAACGGAGCAAATTCGAATTCCATTCCACCCTAATCCCTAAACCCTAAATAATCAGGAAAAGAATTGCAGTTGGAATTCATTCGCTGAACGAGAAAATGCCGCTTGGAGAGAAGGCGGGATGGGAGAAGAGCGAGTCCCGGTACTGCGGGGTCGAGACCGAGTTCGACGACGACGTGCCTCGCCTCATCACTTTCAATCTCTCCACCGGGGCCTTCGACTTCGTCCTTGCTCCCCTGGTTCGTCCACTCGTTTCTCCTTGTTGTTGTTGGGGAGGGTTTAGAGTTTACGGGTTAGGGGGAAATGGTGGCTAATTAGCCAATCACACTTTGATTTTTTCACGTGTGAATGGTCAGTAAGCACACCTATATTCAAGGGTTTCCCTTGTTGACTGTCTGGATTTGGTAGCGGAAGGGCTCTACTTTCACTGCCGTTTCGGGTGGTCAACTACATTTCTTGTCTTTTTTTGGTTCGCCAAGTGTTTGGAGTGTCTTGCTTGTCCTGTGGATCCCATATGACCAGAGTTGACTTGCACAGTATTAATGTCGGTGGATAGTTGCTCTTCCGGGCACAATGCGTTCTTGAATTGCTTGGCTTTATCAAAGTACTTGAGGATGTGCTTTTCATGTTATATGGTTTCTTTGGTTGCTTGTTACCAACTCATGCTTGCATGTACCTATAGACAAGTTTTTGGCAGCGTTCCTTTGGATTTGAGCAGTACTCCTTGTAATTTTTATCTTGCCTGACATGACATTCAGTTCAGCGGAACCGCCACTTTCTATCCTGAGTGATTAGCCGGTCCATTTTTCCTGTTTACTAAAACTTCTAGCCATCCCTTAGGGAATGCACCACTAATTTTTCATGATAAGATGAGTTGGTTTCAATGTAATGCTTCAAGTTGATTTTTTCTGGTACATTTATTTATGATGAACATTTATCTATTGTGGCTTCAAGAAGCTTAATGTCAATTGTTGGTTTCCTTCGCTATTCACTTTCAGTTGGTCTTGGTAAATTGGTGAGGGTTTGCGTGTATGTATGGTTTGAGAGAGATTGCAAGATATTGTACCTTTATTTGAACAATGTAAGCATTAGTAATTCTTGTGTGTTTTCATGATGCAGATGAATCCTACATATAGGCCAAGCTTGATAGAAAAAGACTGTAATGGCTCTCATGTGCTGCCCTTTGCTGGCTCAGATCTAGTGTTAAGCCCTTCTCAGTGGAGTAGTCATGTTGTGGGTATGAACTCTCATGTACGGAAATCTTATCGCTCTTCAGTATCTTAATTTGCAATTTTGTTTTCTCTTGTAATTTTGAGTTCCTCGACTGCTTCTTGTACCTAATCCATTGTCATAGAGCCTAAATGTGTTAGATTCTTGTCAAGAAAGCAATATCCTTGGTCATTCTTTTTGGATCGATTGAATTATTTAATTATGGGGAAGCATGTATACACTTCAAAAGACTTTTGTATGACGAGGCACCAGGAATGTTCATCCATGAGTGTAGATGTCTAGATGATGTACAAGACAAAATCCACAAATTCTGCTTTTTTGACTCGGTGCTGGAGAATGAATGTCTCTTTCAAACTGCTAAACATATTTCATTTTCCGTCAGAGCACATGGAAACATATTAGCGATTGTAAATATGCATTCATGTTTTTGACTTTCAGTGCTAATGAATGATACTCCTAGCCGATGAAGGATGAATTGAAGTTTTTCTTCGTTGTGATGGCGATTGTCTTATATAGCAACAAGGAGACTTGGTCTTTGGCTGTGATAACTTAGCACTGATGCTTGGCACTCTCTTATTAAGCCTTATATTACTCCAAGGGTTTGGAAGCATGTAATTTGATGTTATTATGCCATTACGTGATGGGCATGGTTACAACTTTGAGTGAACTATCTTAAGACCAATTTAAAGTTTGCAGAACAAAATTAAATGCTTCAAGCTCCTTATAGAGCGGTCGTTTTCGTTAACAAAAATCTTTTTGCTTTTGCTTTTCACTGTAAATATTATTTTGTGCAAAGATCTTGTGTGCTTTGCTATCTCGTTCCTGCACAATGGCGTTTATCCTTTAATTTTGTATACTGTTGGCTTGAAATTAGTTTTGTGAATTTATATTGGCTCTCATGTGCTGCCTTTTTCTCACCAAAAAACATGCGACGCCTTTCTCATTTTTCTGCAAAGTAGTGCCCCCATCTTGTGAATGTTGAAACTTACTGAAAGCAGAGGGATGTATGTGAGCTTGATGAGGTATTTTATGTGACTACACCTGGGATTATTGGAACTTGAATTGTGTCTTTCGAATTCCGCCTGAAGGTTCATTAATTTGTTTAGATTGCAGATCTAATAGTATACAATGCTTCCCTCACAGTGTATCTAATCTTGGCTTTGTGCAGGTAAAATCAGTTCATGGATTGACTTAGATTCTGATGATTTAACTACTCAAAAAGATTCTGAGACCACTCTCAAGCAAGAAATAGCATGGGCCAGTCATCTCTCTTTACAGGTGTGCCTGAGTTCCAGTTATCTAGGTTCCAGAGTGTGCACTTGTTTGTTCAGTGCTGGCTACCTAATATGATTGTTGCCATTCCGGTTCAAAGTTCAAACATGATGACTAGCTTGCTTTAATGTAGATTCTGATTGGCCTCATTTTGTCTTACATTTTCATGCTTATTCGTATGTGAAATGGAGTCATGTAAATTGTTGGAACTCTAGTATGGTGTCATGGCCTTTCCCATGTTTTACTAAATAAGTTAGTTAGGTTCAGATGCATTTTTGACAGTAGTAAGGAAAATCTAATTCTTCTTCTGAATGCCAATCAGCTGTTCAAAGAGTTCTGTGGACTTTCTATTGTTGTTTTCTTTTAGAAATCTTTTTTGAGAATGACCATAAATGATAATGTAAAGCTTCTGATTCTCTTAATGGCTGGTTTAGGCATGCCTGCTTCCTTCTCCCAAGGGTGCATCCTGTGCTAACTATGCTCGATGTGTAAATGAAATTCTTCAGGGCCTCAACAATATGCAGGTGTGATCATTTAACTGGGAGACATTTTTTTCCTTCTTTGTGCGTCCATGTTTTTCTTATTCCGATTTCATACCATCATCTCCTTACTGAATTTTCGTGTTAAAGCTTTGGCTTAGGATTCCTTTGGTAAGGAATGACGAAGATTCAGTGGAAAAGAGCCCTCATGACACGGTGAGTGTGATTCCTTCTTTTTTGGTAACTATGCTAGTAGTCTCAAATTGATCCTGTTGGATGATTAGCTGCATGTAGGTCCTATGTTTTCTTTTGGCCCTTTTCATGCTTTGAGAGCCTGATATGTTGACCTGACAAATTTCTGATTTTGTTGGGAACACTGACATATGTGGAAGATACTTGCTGCTATTTTGTCTCATCTCTTTCTTCTGCCATCCAGAGTGATTCCTGGGAACTGTGGAATACATTTCGTCTTCTCTGTGAACATCACAGTCAGCTCTCCGTTGCACTTGATATCTTGTAAGTTGTTCTAGTACTTGGCAGCTCCTTTGATTAATTATGAATTGTTAATTGTGCTGAACTATGCAAGGATGGCTTCTGCTGTAGGGGTAACCTTCCATCAGCAAATTCTCTTGGCCGTTGGTTTGGAGAACCAGTTAGAGCAGCTATATTGCATACAGATGTAAGTATATGTTTGTCTTATTTATTTGACCATAATGGTTATCTTGGCTAAATATCTCCAACTGTGTTGATTCTGCTGTTGCAATCCCCCTAATTACTGTTTATTTTGGATGCATTGACTAGGCCTTTCTAACAAACAAAAGGGGTTATCCATGCCTTTCTAAACGTCACCAGGAGCTTATTAATAAATTCTTTGACCATTCAGTACAGGTCTGTAATGCTTTTTTTGTTCCCTTGTCATGCAGCATTGTTTATCACGCATGGTCGTTATCATTCAAACTTCACTTTGAGTTGGTATGATTGCGTTCAATTTCTGTCTTAAAAAATGACCAATATTGTCTGTCTTTCTTCAGATTATTATCTGTGGGAACTCTGTGCACAATGTTACGGGAACAGCGCAAGATGTAGCAGCCAATCATTTGAACAATAACGTCGATAGTATGTTTCTGAGAACTTTCTTGAACTGTTTATGATGTGCTTTTGTAGTTTTGTTACACAAATTCTTATATTTTGTTTTTCACTATGCATTTGAATATGCATGGACTTTGTTTTTTTGGGTTAGTTGAACTTAGTACACCTTTGAACTTACAGGGCATCCCCTCAGGATATATCTGGAATACATTGCCCATCTGTTCCAAAGGATGGATCCCCTGCCCGAGCAAGAGCGTTTTGAGGTTTTCATCTGTGACTCTGTACTGGTTCTCTGCAAGATGGGTTTACAATGATGTTATCTTACAAAGAGTACTTTTGTCAGGTTGGTTACAGGGACTTCCTTCAGTCTCCACTGCAAGTAAGCTATCCCTTCCACCTTGATGTAATTTGTCAAGGAGGTACTCTGGCTTGGCAAGTTTTTTCTAACCTGTACTATTTCATGAGACAGCCACTTATGGATAATTTGGAAGCTCAAACATATGAGACATTTGAGAAGGACTCGATGAAATACATCCAGGTAATTGGCTACATCGTGATCTAGGATACTGGATTCATTATAACTGATTATAATTATCAGATCGATCTTCAGAATGATTAGTAATTTAGTTTAATGTGAATACATATGTCAGCACAAGCCTATGTGCTACTCTCATGTGGAAAACCTAACTTTTGTTGCTGTGCATTTTCCATCCATTCATGAATAAGTTTAACATTATGAGCAAATTACCCTCACGTCTCTGCTCTATGCAGAATTACAATTGTGATCCGGACCTGAGGGTAAAATTTGCCTTGAATTGTTGTGGCAGATTTTCATTACATCATCAAGCCAAAGAGATCCCATCTTAACTCCAATTGTTAACAAATTTTGTTCTTGTTAATTTCTTGTCAAATTGTTTTGATCATGCCAAGGTAACTCTATAAGAATGTTTCTGTTCAGATTATTGTAGTGGCTCGTCCATTTGGTTAATGAGTAAGGACAGTTATGTTGGCTCCTTTGTCATTATGCCAACCCATTTATAATTACCTAAGCAACTAATTACCTGCAAGAACATCCATCTGCATTTAAGTTTTGTTAGTTTTTTCATTTTCTAATTGACGCCTCGTTGCTTATTACTTTCGTCTTGCAAGTGGTTCAACTAGGTATTTGACTATTCTGTTGTCATGGAAAAGGTTGGTGTGGAAGGAGAAACTGATTATCTTGTTAGTTGACTGCTTATTTTATTGTTATTTTCAGTACCAAAGAGCAATTGGTAAAGCTTTGCTGGATAGGGTTCCTGACAAGCAAGCAACAACAGTAACTGTAAGCTTTCAAATTGTTCGAGTCTTTTCTTTATTTAGGCGAACCATTGTGTATGTTTTGTGTTTCTTTAAAGTTGCTGGAAGTGATAAAATATTTCTTATCTGGCTTATGCGGTAGGTACTGATGGTTGTTGGAGCAGGACGTGGACCTCTTGTGAGGGCCTCATTGCAGGTTGCTTTAGATGCTGTTAGGCTGTCGCTTGCATTCTCTGCCTTCATTGTTTTGGTTAGTCCTCTCTGATAGCAGCCTTCATAACATGTAGGCAGCTGAGGAAACTGGGCGTAAGTTAAAGGTATATGCCGTGGAGAAGAATCCCAATGCTGTCGTTACTCTTCATGTAAGTTCACACTGTTAGTTATTGCTAATGCCCCCACTTACTAATGATGTAACTATGAACTTTGAAAGTTAGTTTGATTCCTTTGCTGGAAGTAGTTTCTAATGTTGAGAAAGTCATCGCGAATTTCGTAGCCCCCTTAAAGTTAGAAATAGAAAAGCATTTTATGGGCATCCGTGACTTGAAAGTATTATCATCAATATTTGCTTAGACATGTTAAACCTAATTTGTGTTTTGGATTCTCCGTTGCTTTTGTTTATGATTCTTGGGGTTAATAAATCTTTTGGTGCTGCAGAGTTTGGTCAAGCTAGAAGGATGGGAAGACATGGTGACCATAATATCTTGTGATATGCGCTTCTGGGAGGCTCCTGAGAAGGCTGACATCTTGGTTAGTTTGTGCAGTTCGATTCGCATCTTCAGTCTAGCATAATTGTTGGAATGGCTGCTCATTGTTTATATGTTGAGATGCAGGTAAGCGAACTGCTGGGTTCTTTTGGAGACAATGAGTTGTCACCAGAGTGCCTTGACGGTGCGGAACGGTTCTTGAAAACAGATGGGATCTCAATACCTTCTTCGTATGTTCTTTCTGCCCTTCTCCTGTTGCTACAAATCTTATGTGTCTCTTTGTTAAGTTCCCTTTCCTTTTGATTTTCAGATTAGGAGGTTAATCCTACCATAGGGACAACATGAGATCTTTGGCATAACCATTATTTTATTATTTTCTCTAGCACTTCTGAAGGCAAGCGACTTTTTGGTTGATGTTGCTAGCTTGCTGTTACTCCCTAGATCCCCAGAGGGGTATAAAATGTAAGATGCTGTCTCCACCAGATTGGAGATGGATCTTTTTGTACCAAAGAATTTTGCTTTCAGTCAGCTAATAAAGCTGCATCAAACATTGGACATTGCTGTTCCAAATGAGTGAGGCAGCTAATGATGGTTGTCATTAGAGAAAAATGTTTCTTTGTTTGGAATAGGGTAGAAAGTATAGATAACAGAAAATAGGAAGAAAACATTCATTCAAAACTAAAGATGTCAGTGTCCAATTTGGAGAGGAAGTCGGAGAAAAGAGAAATTTACTTTTACTAGTTTAACTAGGCTAACATTACAATATCACACTTGATTATTATCTTTGTAGTTACGATATTGTTATTCTCTTTCCTCTTTTTTATTCCCTTTTAAAAAAATAAAGATAATTTTCTTCTTTAAATTGCCCCCTAAAATTTTCCCAAGCAGAGGGTTTGATTGTTCACGTGTATAGCATCATACTGTTTATGAAATCGTCATTGAACTGGTTGGATGCATGTGTCAAGTTAACTTTTTTTGCCTGCATTTGGTTTATCGGAGAATAGTAGTTTTAAAAATATATGGATTTCTTGAACTCAATGAAGAACAAAGAGAACTTTCTACAAGTTTTCTACTACCTTTGAGATTAAACTTGGTGTATAATGCATTTTCTTTTGATGATGTTGGTTGCAGGTACACAAGCTTCATCCAGCCTATATCTTCGTCAAAGTTGTACAACGATGTTCGTATCTCATCTATTTCTGTAATGAAAGAAACAGTGATCACACTTACTTAATGTCTTTCCTTTCTTTCAGGTTAAGTCGCATAGAGATCTAGTTCACTTTGAGACTGCATACGTCGTCAAACTGCACAGGATTGCGAAGCTTGCTCCTACCCAACCTGTAATTTCTCTTTTTTAATACACTGAATGGACCAAGTTCACACCTCTGTATGCATGTGGGATCAGTAGTCCTAGGATTTGAATTATGCTTAGCTTTCTTGATGAATGGGTTGAAGTTTAGCTTTCTTGAGACCATTTGTCTGCAATATTCATCTGTACTATTTTATGTAGGTTTTCACTTTTGTTCACCCTGACCGCACAACGAAGAAAACTAACGAGCGGTACACGAAACTCCAATTTGATGTGCCTGAGGACACTGGACCAGCAATGGTGCATGGTATAGTAGATTTCAGCACTTATCTTTTCTTAGTTTGCCAGATGAGGTGTGCAAGTTAATTGGTTCTTTGCTTTAAAAATGAATAGATGCGGGCATCAAGTATGCTGTCTGCCTCACAAACTTCATTCCCAAAAGATTCCATGTATTAGTGGAACTATGTAGACCAACAGTGGCAGATTATCCGTGTATAACGTTTTCTTCTACATTTTTATAGGATTTGCTGGCTACTTCGATGCAGTACTCTACAAAGATGTGCATCTTGGAATCGAACCATCGTCAGCAACACCAAACATGTTCAGCTGGTATTGCCCTGGTTCATCTCTTTTGAGTGCTCTGATTGGGATATCGTCAGAAACTTTTCTTTGTTTCTTTCAAAAGTATTTTGACTGTGATTCCCCTTTAATCATGTTTCTTAGGTTTGCAATATTCTTTCCGCTACGTGCACCAGTGTGCATTCGACCAGGCTCTCCTTTGGAAGTGCATTTTTGGCGTCGTTGTGGTCCCTCCAAGGTAAAATGATGGTTTCCCCGTTAGACTTCATTTTATTGCTCTTCACCTCCTTAAATCAAGGCGTCACCTTGGCCAAAATCTCAAGCCTATCTACCTCGCATTTGTGATCCTTGATCTTTTTGAACAGGTTTGGTACGAGTGGTGTGTGACATCTCCCAATCCCTCTGCCATCCATAACAGCAATGGACGTTCGTATTGGGTTGGTCTATAGATTACCCGTAATGCTCTAGAACGAGGCCCGAGTGGCAGCCGCTTTGTCGACGAAGCGACGGTGACTTGTGTTCTGGCATAGGAAGTTATAGAGGTTCAAATGAGTTGATGATTTTGTACAAACGGCTGCAACTGCGAAAACACATTTCCGGCCTGTGTTATGACATGATGTATTATTGGTAGTATATTCGAGTTTTGAGCTTGATTGTTGATTACAGTTGCTGTTACAAAATTGTATAATCTCAATTTGAGCATTAAATCCAAAATCATGTTCTTATTTCATTCAGTACAATGTGTATATTCGAAAGAGAAAAATATCACATAATTTTCTAAAACTTTGAAGGCAAGATTTGTTTTAGCCGGTAATTAACCATAGCCATAAATATAACTTTGGCTGATGTAAAAAATTACCTTCACTTGTCAATTTAAAAATTCACCTTTAAAATGGTATCTGACATTATTGTTTTCCAGGATCTGGGAGGTCTCTTGTCCAAACTTTTTAGAAATCTACACGAATGGAACGAACTGCCAATCACTAAGGACAATCAATTTACTTCTCGATGATGATTTTCCTGAATTAAAATACTCTTCGAAACTTGAATTCGGGTAATTTGTAATCTAATAAAAACAAACAAATTTCAGAGTGACTTGGGGGTAACGAAGAGAAGGAAGTCGATACGACTTTTTGCTGCACTTTGGAAGTTCAGATGTTTCATGATTCTCAATAAAGTTTCCCAATGCTCAATATTTGAGTTATGAATATATCTTCTCAACCTTCTCGCATCATAAACTAAGTCTGGGTCGAGTAAATTCATCAAATATAACAAACTCTTGATTCTTTGTGCATATTGATCCTGAGCGATGGGATCACCTCTATTCTGCTTCAATTAAATATTTCCATCATAAGGAGTAATCACAGGTTTCTCATCGAGATAACCAAACTTTCAAAAAAAATTCGCAACATAATATTTTTGTGTTAGCATGATACTATCACCTTTTTTATGATTTTCACACCTAATATCACATTTTCTTCACCTATGTTTTTCATGTCAAACTTAGAAATAAGAAAATTTTTGATATCAATTACAATATAAATACAAGTAAGAAATGAGCATGTCATCAACATATAAACAAATAATCACGCATTCACCATTTACTAATTTGGTATATACACACTTATCAACTTTTACGAAAGTAAAACCATCATCAATCAAAGTATGATCAAATTTTTCATGCCATTATTTGGTACTTGTTTTAAACCATGTAAAGATCTAATTAATTTACTCACTTTATTTTCTTGGCCACGGACAATACAATCTTTCGGTTGTTCCATATAAATCTCTTCATCAAAATCATCATTTTAAAAATATCATATTAACATCTATGGTGAATAAAAAGCTTATGAATCGAGGCCAAAGCAATTAGCACACGAATGGATACAATCTTAATTAGGTGCAAAAGTGTTAAAATAATCAATGTTTTATTTAAAAAAAATATCTTGTAACTAATTTAGCCTTATATTTATCAGTCGAACCATGAGAAATATATTTTCTTTTGAAAATTCACTTACAATCAATAGGTTTAGCACCTGGGGACAAATCTATCCAAATCTAAATTTTACACTTTGCAATTGAACCGATGTCACTATTTATTGTTTCTTTCCATATCGGAGCTTTCGACGA
Source organism: Hypericum perforatum (assembly GCA_012979155.1). Taxonomy (NCBI): domain Eukaryota; kingdom Viridiplantae; phylum Streptophyta; class Magnoliopsida; order Malpighiales; family Hypericaceae; genus Hypericum; species Hypericum perforatum. The sequence continues at coordinate 154,574 of SOPF01028118.1, read as the reverse complement.
AAAAATAACTTCAGAAAAAGTATGAGTTTCATTTTCAACAAAATAAGTATAAAAATCATTTCTCAAATAAGATTTTTTTTGTCTCCTACCTCTTTTTAATTCTTCACTAAAGTTTTCATTCACATCTTCTATAAATGTAACATCCTTATTATCACCTTCATTTTAATTATCATAATTGTTTTTAGTCTTTAAAGAAAATACACATTCAAAAAGTTCAGCATTTTTGATTTTTACTATAGTGTTAATATCAAGTACAATACTCTTTAGTACTAAAAATCTATCAACAACACTATTTTGAGCATTATTAAAAATAAATAATTATATACTTTGGAACCTAATTTTCTTTTCTTGGCATAAGATAACTAAGCAACCTCACACTTTTAAATATTTCAAAGTAGGCTTATGACTTTTTCATAACTCATAAGGAGTTATCCTGGTTTTTTTTATAGAGTATCCTATTTTGTAAATAACATACGGTTAATAAAATTTTATCCAAAAGATTTTCCGGTACGGAGGAACTAATCAATATGGCATTCATCATAGTTTTTAACATCCTATTTTTCTTTTCAGCTACCCCATTTGATTCAAGTGAATAAGATAGAGTTATTTCATGAATCATTTGTTCTCTTTCACAAAATTCATTAAAAAGCACATACTCACCATCATTATCTTAGCTAACCTTTTAATCTTTCTATTTAATTCTTGCCTTATACAAAAAGAATACATCAAAACCATCATCCTTATTTTTAAGTAAGGATATTTTCGTAAACCTAGAAAAATATTCTATCAAGGTTATATGATATTTCTTACCATCTCTCGACAAGGTTTGCTCCTAAATTGGTATGAATTAAATTAACGAGTTCGGTTTCTCTTTATGCATTATGATTCATCTTTTTAGCTAGTTTAGACTTTACGCCTATACCACATTTATTCACAAAATTATTTTTCGTAATCAATATTATGCCTTGTCTTTTAAGTGGATTAGTATACGGTGTACTAACATGTCCTAGTTTAGTATGTCACGAGTCAAATGAATCAATCAAATAAACAGAAGAAGATGCATTTTCATTATTCTCAATAACATTAAGTATAAAGAGTCCCTGATCAGAATAACCATTTCCCACAAAGATATTATCCCTAGTCATAACAATTTTGTCAGACACGAAAATTACTTGAAACTAACTTTTTCTAATAGAGTAATCGAAATAAGATTAGCTCTAATAGAAACCACATGAAGTACATCATTCAAAGCCAAAATTTTCAAAATTTTAGCAGAAGTCAACTTGAGAATTTTTTTTTGCCCAGAACTGAATAGAATAGTTCTAGAGTCATCAAAGAGGGCTTATTCTTCTCCATCCCCTATTGAATATAGGATGTAAAAAGATGTGCCTAGTAGTAGAAAAATCAATCACCCACTTATTCATAGTGATTATTATGTTGACTTCAAAAATCACATCAATAATAACATCATCTTCTTCAATCATGTTAGCCTTAGGTTTAGAAGGACAATTTTTTTCTTTCTTATATTGAACAGAATCTAACAATATGACCAAACTTTCCACACATAGCAATAGACCGACTTTAATCATTTTAAACCACGTAGTCCCAAACAAAAATCTGACTTGAGAGAACTTTTCCCTAAAGATTTTTATACCCAAAATATACTTTTTACATGATTTGAACACTACACCAAGCTTTGATTTAACTGGTAACATTGTTACCTTCTAATGAACAAGAATTACTGATATCTAAAATCGAGCGCTTACTGTTAGTTATACTTGCTATTACAATAACACTGAACTATATTTGTAACCGTGTTCCAAGACAACTTGATCCCAACATTCATGTTCTGCATTTTCAATTTCCCAGGTCGGCAATCCAAGAACCAGAACGTGATATCACACGTACAGAGGAAAGCTGTTACCACCTTCTCCAGCAATATCCGCGAGCTTCTCGCGCATTTCATTTAATAAAAATCAGGAAACCACATTGGGAATCGCACCACAAAATCGTATGAGAATGATAAATCATTAAACCATCGATTCATAAAAAAAACAATGAACAGAAAAGAGCAACCTCATGAACTGAACTCAACATTCCTCTTGTACAAACAAAGTTTCCATTTTTTTGATCTACGTATATATTATCCTGAGCCACTAGAGTAGTTGGCCATAATATCAAACATCATGTTACAAAATCAGCCCGAGTCATTGTAAAACCTGGCATCAACTTTCCATATTCAACAGGAACCAACATTCCATATTCAACAGGACCGACGCCGAAGTAAAGGATCTCAGACATATCAAAAACAGGAAACAACCTCACTTGGCTGGCTCTAGCTGTCTGGTTCCACTGAAGCAACACGTTTTGGTGTCTCTTCGATCTCTGATCCAGCTTCTTCGGTGCTTGGTATGACGGTCTCGGGGGCTTCGGGGATGGTGTCAATGCCGCCACCTTTTCTCAACTCAGGGGTGCTGGAACCTGTGCTGCCACTTCTTCTCAGATCAGGGGTGCTGGAACCTGAAGCCCGCTGCGACAACAACTGTTTCGGCTGGTTCAGAACTTGACAATGTGGACAGAAGTATGTAACGAAGGGAAAATCCTCCTTCCTCACGAGTCCTGTCCAAGATAAATCAAAGTTAAGATTACTACTATGTGCAAAAGCAAAAGAAACGTTGAAAAGAACAGACCAATATAACATGGCTGTGCCACAAATTCACTGGAAACATCCATCAACTTTGATAGAAGAGGATTAACTCAGCATGTGAGATCGGGAGTCAGGAACAAGTCTACTTACCATTGTGCATGTGACAATTGCCACATATCAGCGCGTACGATTGCGTAGGATCTTCACCGACGAGTAATGCGGCTAACCGAGCTATCCATCCCCCATCATTTGCAGCAGGCGTCTGAGGATCATGATGTGCTACGGCTACTGGTCTATCCCCAGGCATCATATGATCTTCATGACCACGCAACATTTCGGCCTCTGGACTGTGAGCAAGTTGAGCTGAACCACTGCCCACACTACCAGATCTGTTATGGGCTTGTTTTCTGTTTCGAAGTCCACTGGTTTGCATGTATTCCGCATCTTTACTCTTCCCTGTCAACATCTTCTGCTCGGTTTCATCTTCCAGATACACCCTCAAGCCAGAATCTGCACCCAATTTAGAAGCCAAAACAGAGGCAGCAGCCGCCTTGGCTGCAGGATCAGGATCATATCTCTGCAACAAAACAGATATGGATTAGGTGAACATTTGCCGCTCCCAAAACCTCTACCCACAAAAAAGTAAACACTGCCATTTGTTTCTCAATAGATCAAATTTACGATGTATAAAGCAGACGCCACCGGAGATAAGAATGTCGTTTTCTAACAGATGCAAAAAAATATATGCACTAGTTCAAGCTTTCCAGAACTCCAGTAATTGATAGTATGACACATACTGGAATTAATAAACAGTAGCTTGACCTGCGATGAGACTAACACTATCTTTAAGTGTATAAAAAATGCATTAAAAAGATCATTGGTGCCATTTTCATGATCTAAGATGCCTTAAAATATTAGCAATATAAAAAAATCCAGCCGGGGCTTGCCTCATTGCTTCGCTTTCCACAAAGATTTAACACCTCTAAACTTTTATGGTTTACATCATATTAGTTAGTGGCCATCTTGATCATGCACATTGTAGAGCCTAACCTAACCACCAACAGCAAGTCGAATATATACGGAGACAGTGGTGAGTCCACATGAAAGAAGACAACATCAAGCAAAGTATTGATCCATTTTGTCTTGCATAACATGCGGGTTTAACAAGATTAACATTCCATACTTGAAGTAGAGTCGCGTAGGGTAACGGGCTTAGAAGAAAATCTAAGAAAAAATTTCTGGATAGGAGGAAGAAGCTGCTCATTTTTTCTAAGAGCACCAACTTTATTGACCTTTCCATCTTTGATCCCAGCTTGCCCAAAAGGACACATTTATTGAAGATACATACATTATATGCGAGACTCTTGAAACCAACTAGATAACCCATTTCTTGTAAAAGTAAAATAAATTTAGCAATAACTGTGTTGTATCTACTTCTTCAAGAAAGCTCATCAAATTGCGAAAAACGAAATGTAAATGATATTAAAGAAAAAGATGGTTGACATTCTTCAACTTCATTTGAAGCCAAATGAACGAAAACATATTTCTTAGAGTAGCATGACATAAATTGCTACATGTCATTACCTGAATGAGTTGTTGCGTAGTATAATAGTTTGTCCTCTCCTTAAGTTCATTTATTTTTTCTTGTCTCTCAGCCCGAAGCTTTTCAAGAAGTTTCTGGTCCTTGCGCTCCCCTGCAGAATGTTCAGTGGTGTTAATAAGGTAGGCAGAATTACTCATATCGGGAAGAAGTAGACTGTACAGGAACAGGATTTCTCTTAATCATGGAAACTTATATAATGAAGTTCGTGTAATGGATGTTGAACACTATGAGAATCCATTAATATTTAGGTAAGAGGTGCAGGACTAGAATATAATAAACTTACTTATCTTAGTCAGGCTTACAAAGACTGAATAGATAGCAGAAGACAAAGCAGGTAATACAAACATAGGCAAAACCCGAATCGCCCTCATCCTCCAGTCCAGGTCAACCGTTCTTGTGGTCATGATAGCATATCCCACAGCAATCGTCTGGATCCAAGAGAAATCAATACGGCATAAGCACATAGAAGATGTCCAGCAAAAGCACAGAAACTAGCAAGCAGCATCGCAGAAGCATCACAAAAGTTCAGTCAATAAGTCTAGCAAAAATAAACAATATGTGATTCACCGAACTTCGTTTCTAGGAATTCAATGTGGAAATCATCTAAGAACCCATGATTAAAGCTATCGTAGTCCTCAAAAACCAAATTCAATATGTCATTTACAGTCTATCTAATCCAGTGAACAAAGAATTACAACAACAACAACTCTTCAACAAGGTTCATTTGATCATCTCACAATTCAGACCAGGTTTGCACAGAGCCAATGTCAGCCATTATCATTTCATTATACCACTTAATCACTTCCCACACCAAATATCTGCATAACAATAACATCGACCCGTTATATCACTGGACAATCCCCTCACTGTAAATCACCATAAAACCGAACTAAAATTACAATTCCCACCACGGATCACCGGCCAGGCCCATCACACCCAGCACATAGACTCATCATTTCACTATACCACTTATCACTTCCACACCAAACAACTGCATGAAAATAAACATCCACTCGTAATATCACTCGACAATCCCCTCACCATATATCACCATAAAACCAAACAAAATTTACAATTCCCGCCATGGATCACCAACAGCGACCATCACACCAAAATGCAACACCAAAGCTTCCCATAACCAACAAAAGCATCAAGCTTTTCGGCGAAACAGGCAATCAAAGGACGGCACCAGCAACAAACCTCCAAGAGAACCGAGAAATAAATGAGCTGGCGAAGGCGCTTCCTGCCAATCATAGTCCTCCTGTTCATCCTCTTGAGAACATTGGCCTCTTCCTTGGAAATGTACTGCAACCGCTTCTCGAAATCATCCCCGTGCATCCTAAACAACCCGTTCCAAATCCGCGAAACGATCCCTTTCCTCTTCTTGGCCGTCGTCACTGTACTCCCAGCCGCCGGCGCCTCCTTCTTCTCCCCCTCCGCCACCGCAACCGCCCCTCCTCCTTCTCTTTCCTCCGCCATTCCCCTCTTCACTCCACAACCTTCTAACCACAAACCTAAACAATTAAACAAATAAATACCTAAAAAAATAACAGAAAAAGTAACAAATTAAAAAGGGCGAAAAATAGGAAGTACCCAGAAACGGAAAACCGCGAATCGGCCCAAAGGGTAGTTAAATCTCACACTGCTTTTAGAGTGGTAGCTTCAAAATCTATTCTTTGTTTGTCCCAACAAAAAGAAGATAAAAAAAAATTAGAAGAAATGGAGATGAAAGAGAAAAAACCCTTTTCTCTTATTAGTAGATCTCTAGATGGAGAGGAAGAGAAAATTGGAAAAAAGAGAGAATTTAGAGAAACCCCATTGGGAGGGGCAATTACGCGTAAAGCTTTTCCCTTTATTAAGTATCCAAACCAATGGGGGAAAGATAAAGAAAGCTCTCTATTAGCGAGATCTCTCTCGCTTAATTTTTCTTCTTTAATTTATTGATGCTTCTTTCGGTTTATTTTTATTAGGGACAGATGTCACTTCCATATTACTCTTTGGTTCTTTTGGAAATTTCAAATTACAAAAAATTTCTCAAAAAACTAAAATTCTGTGTATCTTGATTAAACTAAAACAACATAATTATTAAATTTTTTTTAATTAAAATCGAGAGGTAAGTAAACCAACCTCTAACCTTTATGAATCATGCAACATAATATGAGTACATCTAGCTAAGTTGATTCTTTTTTAAGTCATTCAAATACTCATATAGGAATGCAAAATTTGATTCATCTAATATAACATCATAACTAAAGGAGAATGTCAAAGCATATTTAGATAATCTATCAGCAACAAGATTTTTCTTTCTCTCAGTCTCTTGTAATAAGGTGCCTAGAGTCAAACTCAGCTGCGAGAGACATACAATGTCCAAGTCCCATTGCAAAGTCACAATCACTACATCCCTAGTCACACCATCCCTCTGCCAGGAGGTCCACGATTGCATAAAGAGGCCTCATCCGTCTTTAACTTCATGAACCCCATCAGGTAGGTAGTTGTGTCTAAGCAACTAAGATCTTTAGTCAGAGTAGGAGAGTTGTTCGGCCAATCATGACTTGAGCAAATTATTGTGCATGTATGAGAGTGAATGAGGGGAAATGCTTTTGAGGTAGTGGTAGTTCAAAAGACATTGTTGTTATTCCATTCCACAGCCACTACTAGCATGTTGTTGCAAAGATGGTTGCTCATGGCGTGTCGTTAGTGTTTGTAGAGCTACAGAGATATTCATTCTGAGCCATTTTTCCAGATCCCATGTCAAATAGCATCATTTGTCAAACTAACCAACCCATAACAATGTCAAAGGATTACATGAGCGAAAACTAGATCGAAAACATATTTCAACCAATCAAAAATACCCCAATTCGAGCATATCAACCACTTGTAGTTAACTAAACTTAAGTCGCATTCAATATCAACTTACAAAATAATAATAGATCAACGAATGTTAATTTTCCTATTTCAGTGTCTTTCACTTTGACTTTTTCTATCGAATTTTAGAAGATTATTTTTCTTAAGCAAACAACTTTGAAAAAGTCATTCATACTTAAATAATTCGTCCAATTCGATTTATTTCTTCAAAGAGACAAGCCATACAATATCAACATACAAAATAAAAATAGATCACCGAATGTCGATTTTCCGGTTCCATTGTTTTTCACTTTAACTTTCATCCATCGAATTTAACAAAATTATTTTTTAAGCAAACAACTTGAAAAAGTCATTCATAATAAAATAATTTGTCTAATTTGATTTATTTCTCCAAAAGAGACAAGCCATACGATTTTTCAGAAACCAAATTGAGTCTTCTACAACTTTCATATTTGAAAGAACTTCTAATTCCAAGTCCAAACTCACTTACCAGTCCAATATTTCTCGACCCACTCGCTTATCTATCATCTTGATCTTTTCTCCTTTTTCTTTCCTATAGGTTTTAGCCTTGTTTATCTTTATTTTCCTTCTATCCCTTATGCTTCTGGTCTTTTTCAAGTAAGCCAACTACTTCTTCACCAAATGAATATATATAATTTTCTTAAAAAAAGTGAAACTATATGATTTGACTACCTCTTTGATTATCCAGTCAGAATGCAGTAACTTGTGTCCCACTTTCACTCTCTTATTTGTTTGGCAAATTCTAACTTATTATAATTATCTTTCCATACCATTTTGTATCATCTCATTTGGATTCAGAATGAAGTAGTTATGATCAGTTTATGACGCATTGTTTGAACCTGTTCGAGGTAATCCAAGATAACAAATACTTTTGTACTGTAGCACTCAAATTTATGTGGTAATATTATTCCAAAACTAATCCACTGTATCAATAAGTAAGTATATTTTATTTAAGTCATAAAAATACTGTTAACTTAGTAAAGTATTGCACTTTGTTAATATGTCAGCGGGATCTTATAGAAAAGCCAAATGAAAAGACCAACGGTGCCATAATCTATGAGCCAAAACTATGTCACCACACCATCAACTTCTATTAAGTTGTTCTTATGGGTTGTGTCCTAAACGTTGTATAAACTGATCATAACTACTTTTTCTTTGACTTTTTCTTTTTTCTATTTTTTCTTCCTTTACGTTGAGATGTCTCCAGGTATTTTTGCTTTTCTTCTTTCCTGTTCTCGGGAGGTTTGTGATGTCCTGTAGGTTTGACTTGGTTTGTTGTTGTTTTTTTTTTTTCTAGATTTACATTGTCATATTGTTTTTCGATACTAATGTCAAGATCGGGTTTTTTTTATTATCAAATTGATCTTTTTCTACTACCTCTTTTTCCTACAGAATTTGGGGTAGTAGAATTAGAATTTTACCAAAGTGGGCAATCACAACCCCATTTTGACTCCATGCAAAAGAAAATATCACAATAAATAAGTTGTATATATCATGACATCCCTTTAATAAAATTACATTTCAAAAAAATAGTTCTCTCTTCCAATTTGTTTAGAGTTGCCGACCTGCAACGGTTGTCCCCAAGCTAAATTAGACCAAGTGCATTTAAATCCCTTCTTTTATTTTTCTCTCTCTCTTGAAACATTATATTCAACCATTCCTTGGCAAAATCTATTAAGTTGGAGAAGGCTTACCATCTCAATTGGATGAAACTTTCTTGCATCAGGGTTTCATCTTATCTAACCACGTCAGAGGAAAATTTATGTATTTGTATACACGTATCCAAAAAAAAAATTGGACGGGTATTGATGTGGCGAACTTGATCGCGACAGCAATTATTGATAGACGACTCTCATAAGTTCGAAATCAAACTTTTACTTTAATAATTGCAATAAAATTGCACCCTTTATTTATATAAAAAACAGGTTGTAAAAAACATCCATTGCCATTTTTCCCAAATCAAGTTGATTTCCGAAGAGGCTACGTTAACTTGTTAGAGACGGATTGTCTCTTGCTTACATCTTTTTGTGGGATCTAAATCCGCAAATTTATTGACAAGTTCGAAACTCTTGTAATGGAACTCAGACATGAATTGAAGGAATCGTCTCTAATGTAAAATTAGTCACATTCGTAAATTACAAAAACTTATGAGAATTGAATTTGTAAAAATCGTAGATTGTTGAATAACTATCTATCCTATGATCTAGATTTACTTCATGTATAGTATAAAAGTATGATTGTTTATTCCTAAAAAAAAGTCAAGCTGGTTTCATTTTTTTTCACCGTATTAAAAGATTCAAATCCAAACTTTATGATATTATTGTTGTTAGTAATGCCCGTAGTTCTAGAGACACAAATTGAGATTTCCAACCATACAAGTGCTTAATTCCTACTCTTTTCACGGTTGCACGTCCGCACGTTGATAGATGCATGGAACATAGATACAATTTGGGCTCACGAGAGCCATCTGGGATTTTGGATGACGTGGATCCTACGTTAGGGCAATTGCTAATTACAAATTTCTCATCATTTCATGGACACTTGAGAGCTTCCAACTGCGATTGTGGAATATTTGGTTGGAATTGTACGCATATAGAATATTTCGACAAATGCTCGAATCTGATAGCTTATATCTTTTATTTTAAATGTTTCAAGGCAACTCAGTTCCTCTGCCTCCATATGACTATTACCATCTTTCGCAGAAGCCAACTTCTCAATACCGTCCATTTCCTATCCATCATAATAGTCCACAATCCAGAACTCCACCTTGGAGTTAGTAGTTCATTACAAACGTATCGACCTCTTGACAATTGTGCCATAGGAATACGTGTTTCTATTCAAGGATGCCCTCCCATTCGTAGTTGGTAATGTGTAAAATGTAGACATCCGAGTATTAGCAGCTCCAAACAAATGTTTTTCCAGACTTAGTTAGGAACTTCCGCTTGTTTCCAGAATACGTGTTTCTATTCAAGCCACCTCTTTTCTTTCCGACAACTCTGATTGTTCTGGCGGCGCACCTAAGATTTCTCTCTCTTGACGCTCTGGCTTCAACCGCTTGTGAATATCCTATTGCATCCCCATAAGCTATTCATGAGATTTCTCCATCTTCTCGAACCTCTCACGAACCTCAACCTTGTTATTCGTATACTCCTCCAAGAGAGAGGAGAATTTGTCCTTGATCTTTCTGAATTGGTCGTCAAACTTCTTGTACTGCTTATCAATTGAAGTCTTTAAACATGTATCTATGGTGGATGCGAGCTCTAGAACCATATGTCAAAGTTGTTAATGGAAGAAAAGAGTTAAGATGGAAAAGATAGAGAGAGAAAGAGAGAGTATAGAGAAATGATAGGGTGAAGAGAATGTATTGAGATTACTCAAAATGGACTTGAATGATAATTACAAGAAGTTCCTGAGATTTATTTGATATTATCCCACATAATCGTTGCACGGCCGCCTCTAAGACCATCGGCATTCATGTCCCCGCTACAGTGCCATGTTTTGGTCGCCACGTCAGTCGTGCCCCTACTCTCAGTTTTCAGCCCACAGTGATATCCTCAATAGTGTCACGCCCTAGATGCCACGTCAACTTTTTTTTTAGCTCAGTTTTTTTAAAATTCAATTAACTGTATTAAACTCGAATATAAATTTGCGTAAGTTCGAAAACACTAAATTAAAAATCGAAGCAAAAAATTTTGCGAAATAGAAATTTTATTAAATTTGAAATATATTACAATTAAATAATTACATAATTTTACAATTACATAATTATAAGTTTTTCAATTATATATAATATGTTGTTTAAATATATAAGTGCATGAGTTAGGGTTTAGGGTTAGGGTAAGGGTTTATGATTTATAATTTACATCAAATTATATTACATTCCATAATTTACATTAAATTACATCAAAATACTTAATTTACATTAAATTACATCAAAATACATAATTTACATCAAATTACATAAAAATATATCAAATTACATAATTTACAACAAATTACATATTTTACATCAAATAACATAATTTATCTCAATGTCATAATTTAAACAATATAAATGAGATTATTGTACTGAACTAATTTTATAAAATTATTAAAAATATTTATAATTCAAACTAATTACAAAATTGTACAAATAATTATTTTAACCTAAAAAGTCTAGTTATTTGGATTCAAAATTTTCTATAAAATTATCAAAAAAATTGTCGAAAAAAAGTTGAAAATGGTAAATATAATTTTTCATAATTTTTTCTAATTTTTTTTAATTTTTTTTTAAAAAAAAAGAAAATGATGACTGTATGTTTACTGGACAACGTGGTCCAATAAGTGCGGACATAAAGTCTTTTAAAAACTTTTGTTTCTGTTCCTTGAAATAAGGGAAAGGTGATGAGTTTATTGACGCTTCGGGATTATACCTACAATGCTATCTAAAGTTATGTTAGGTTCCGGAACTAATCCAAAATCCAAACGCGAAAAACTACATGATACGAATCAAAAAGTAAGACGTCCGACCTTAGGATGTGGAAAAGGAAGAGCATCAAACATATGTATGAAACAAACTTCCTTAAGCACAGAAGAGCTACAGCAGTAATCTATGAACACAAGTCTAACATGCTAAAAGCTGCTAAATCAAGATCAATTTTCAGCTTAATCTTGAAAGTCCCAATGAAAAAAAAGTCTGCTTATACTTTCCTAGTCTCTTCTATTGTGTGTCCCGTTGCCAAAAAAGTCCCAAAGTACAAAATAAAATAAAATAAAAATTACTATACTGAAGACCCCCAGGAAAGAAAGGAGTGCATTATACAGCAAATTTTCGTTCCCATGTCGACACAATAAGATTCTATACATACTGGTTTCATCTGCCTTTCAGACCACGTGTGTAACTGCTCGACTTGTACGAGGACTCTTATTTTGTATATGCCTTCCATCAGTACCATTCTGAATAGCTCGGGGAGGTGTTCTTGGTAAATCCTTGGGTGTGTTGAGCGTCTCTAGCGTAGAGACCACGTCGATCATTTGCGGCCGGTTTTTTGGATCTGGATGCAAGCATTGTAATGCGAGAGTGGCTGCGGCTTGTGCTGCTTTCTTTGAATACTGACCGCCCAGTCGGGTGTCCATTATTCTCAACACCCTCCTTGGGTCACCCAGAAAGGGCTTCGCCCAGTCTACAAGAGTATCGTCTCCGTTGCCACCTCGGTCATCATCCCATGCTCGTCTTCCTGACAGTAGTTCCAACAGGACAACACCGAAGCTGTATACATCACTCTTGGGAGTCAAGTGACCTGCTAAGAAGGAACAACAAGAAGTTACAATGACCGAAGATAACGACTTTTGGGTCAGATCACGGAAAGGGTAAGCTGACTGACCTGTCGCAACGTACTCTGGTGCAGCATAACCGCGAGTCCCAACAACTCTGGTTGAGACATGCGTGTTATCCCCCGTGGGACCGTCCCTTGCTAAGCCAAAATCTGAAAGCCTTGCATTGTAATCCTGGAAGGAAGAATTGCCAGGGACAGTTATTTTTAACCAGAATGTTATTAGTGGGGAAGATCCACAAACGAAACTTGAGATTCTCCGGCATACCGAATCTAGTAGAATATTGGCTGCTTTCAGATCTCGGTAGATGACATTGGCGCTTATACCATGTAAGAAAGACAATCCCCTTGCCACGTCAATTGCGATAGACATGCGTGTTGCCCAAGGAATAGGTTGAACACAATCTGCAATGCAGGAAAAAATGTTCATCACACAACCAATACCAAACAACAAAATACGAGAACAAAATGATCAATTAATTGGATGGTGGCGTCGAAGAGACGGAACCCAAAAGTGTCAAGTTACTTACTTCTGAAAAGATGATTCTCCAAGCTACCTTTTGACATGTACTCGTAAACCAATAGTCTATTATCATTCTCGGCAGCGTATCCAATTAACTTTACTAGGTTTCTGTGGCGAAACTGACCCAAGTAGTTGACTTCTGCCTGCCAAGATGAAAGATTGAGCAAAGTTAAGAAGAACCGTTGCAAAATGGAAAAGACAAGTCTAGCTCCTGGACTACTTACTAGCCACTCCTTGTGGCCTTGAAAGCTTTCTGTCTTGAGCCTCTTGACCGCAATAACGATCCCGGTTCCAGGCTTTGCAGGAGCCAAGGTGTGCTCATCAATCCATCCCTTGAACACACATCCAAAACCGCCCTCCCCGAGCAATGTCTCTGACCTGAAATTCTTGGTAGCATTTTTCAGGTCGCTGAAGGTAAATGATTTCAGACTACTGGACACCAAATGTTCCTCGAGTTTTGAGGTAGAAGACGATATAGTGGAGCTTCCCGTCGATGCTTGCTCGCTTGAAGAGGTTGAAGCATGCTGGACCTTGTTTTGAGACTTACAATTCTCTGCAATTCCACAAGAAGCAAGAAGGATTACAATCTAAGAGCAACCGTTTGTTACTCTCAGCAGCTTTTCTAACACTGTCTAAGGCTCCATTTTTTTGCCATAAAAGATCTTCAACAATGTTTTTGGCCAGTATTTGCTCTCACTCGAATACTTTTTCAATTCGCTCATCAGAGAAAAATACTTTCTTTGAACCCGAAAAATGGAAAATTTGAGCCTAAATTAAAAAAAAAAAATTGGTGCAACAAAAGAAAAAGATCATTGCCACACCATATCACAGCAAAGATCAGTTGCTCTAATGATATAAGAGAAAAGTGGAATCGGAACCGGGTTTCAAATCCTGGTTACGACAAAAATTGACTTGTCGAAAGAAAAGAATCATCATATCACACCCTTAGACCTACCAATTCAACTTTAACTAAGTTCTCGAAATCAGGACCAATCCCATTTATTTATTACTCCATCACCAACAGGACTCAAAACACAACAACTTAAAATCAAAGATCAAAACTTTAGGCTCAGAACCCAACTGGGTCAATCAAAGAAGACAATTTTACTTACGAGAAGAAGTTGGGAAGTCAGAAGACGAAGCATGAGCGAGCTTGGCAGGTTTCTTCAAACAATTCCCCATATTATTTGGAAGACACCCTCTTAAGCTTCCTAGCCCTTAACCAAAAAAGACTCCAACTTGGGGAAACTTATGTTGTGTTCCAACTAAATCCTTTTGTCAAGGAACCAACTTGGTGTTGTAATAGATGTGAACACTAAAAGGTGTCAAATTGGGTAAGAAGAAGAAAATCCCACGAGGGGGGACTTTCTTATTGTTATTATTTGAAGGTGGGTGATTTGTTTTTGTCTACTTTGGTATTTTGACTAATTAATTACAGGAAATAATTAGATAGGAAGGGGAGAAGGAAAGGGAGAGTGATAAAGAGTGGGTCTCTATTTCTGGTCAACGGTGGCGACTTGGGGCAATTTTAATATTGGGAAGTAAAACTAAAGAGCTCTACTAGCTCTGAAACAAGATGTTTAAGAAATTAAGTGGGTCCTACTGTATTTATGCAATACCTTTTTCTAGTTTGATTAATTTTGATTTAAATTGAATATGCTTTTTTATACCACTTGATATTTGAATAATTATCATATTGACTATTTTATGTTTGAACCAATTTGTTTCAAAATTATTTAATATTATTATATTTCAAATATTGGTACTCAAGACCATTATGTCTAAGCTAAAATAATTGTGTAGTAATTAGTCTAAATATTAGTTAGTTAAATCAGATAGCTCATTTGAATAATAAAGTTTTTAATACAAAATAATGACTATTATATTTTGAATTACGCAAACTCCATAGTTTTTGGTTAACTCTTATCAAATGATGCAAGTAATTGTCATTGATGCTAATTTGGGCAACAAATGACCGTTTACTCGTCCTCATCTACGAAAAAAATCATGATTTTCAATATTGTGGTTCGATCAATGGTCCGATCGGTCAAATCACATTTCGGAAGATTTTTTGGGTCAAAAAAATAGGTACATCCAAGTTTTAGTTCAACTGAAACTTTTCTTGTTCAATTGGGCGAAATGAAGGTCTGGTTCAACTATAATTTTCTAGTTGGACCAAAAAAGCTAATAAAATGACAAAATTAGAAAATAGGTGCACTCGTATTTAGGTCCAACCAAAAAATTCTAGTTGAACCAAGTCTTCATTTCGCCTAGTGAAATTAGAATTTTCTAGTTAAACCAGAATATTGTGTGAGAAATAAATTTATTTTAAATTAAGTGGGTGGTTAGAAAAAAATGTTGGATTATTCATTGTAAAAGAGGTTGTAGTATTCATCGTAGAAGAAGAGTTGTATTTTTTTTATTAATGTACTCACTTGAATTAATAATTTTTAAATTAAATATCTATTATTTATCTATATATATGTAAAATATTAAAATAAAATTTTTTGATCCGACCAATGATCCGACCAATCAACCCAGATTTGAAACAATGTCTAGGTCGATGTCCGGTACAGTATCGAAAACAATGTGAAAAATCTTGTTCCTCCTATGTGTTGCCACCTTAACGTAGGCCCGTCATCAATTTCAGGATAAAATATGAGATGAGATTGCTTTGGATATCTAATCAATCAATCATACATGAGAAAAACTATAGTGACAAATTTCCCTAAGTCGTGTCCCATGCCCCGACCACCTAAATGGCATAGAGAAAAAGTCTCCAATCAAGGCCGAGTCATGAGCCTGGTAGGTTTTGGGTCATTTCCAATCTTTGATCATACTTTGCCATTTCAACAATTTCCCGTGTCAGCCAGATCACGACTAACAATGGGTGGAATAGGATAACGAGTTATAAGATCCAAATCATACTTTCGATTTAGAGGTAAAAATTTTCATACAAGAATTCATACTTAAATTTTCATGGTTCTCAAAACATATCAAAATTAATATCTATTTATAGACTCATCGGTTTACAAAATACTTTTTAACATTTTAATGTTAATCATTACAAAATACCTCACTCTTACATTCACTTTGACATTCAATGATACAATTTTTTAATGGGTGAAAGCAGTGGATTTAATTATTTTTATATTAAGTATAATGATTAAAAGTTTTAAGATTTACGAATTCATCCAAGTAAAATCTCATAAGAGTATGGTCTATATAATCTATGTAATCTAATAAGCCTATGAATAAGATTCAGGTATTAATCTATATGAACTCTACACACCAAGCACTAACTTTAAAAATTGACCAAACGCTACCCCAAGGATAAACCTAATAAATAAACCATACAGCCGCGTAGGGTATGACATGGGTGATCTGTCTGAATTTATTTTATTTATTTTTTCATTTCCAGCGGAGTCAAACTCTGAAGAGGTATTTCAATAATATAGTATACTTAGGCATCGGTCTGCCCAGATTTGTTAGATGTTGATTTTTGGATTTCCTGAATAAAAGGACCTTTATCGCATCCACCTCATTCCACAACAACAACAAAAAATTCCAACTTAGTTTCCACAAATAACTACACTCAATTAGAAAGTTCAACATTTAACACCAGCAAGCTGACTTTAAAGAATATTGCATCAAATTTTATAAATATCAGTGACCAGCTACTGTCTTTTGTCGGTTGGTTCTGTACTTCTGTTTAGTTATAACAAACACATCCAAAAGCCGAGTGACCATTTGGTCCAGTGGCATTGTTCCTACTCATGTGAGGTGAAGTCTAGGGTTCGACTCTTGGCCTAAGCATTTCTGATCTAATAGGATAGAATTTAGAATAGGATTAAAAAAAAACAAACACACCCAAATAGTAAAATGGGCCAGGAGAGGCCCAGAAACTCTTGGCCCAGAACAAAACCCTTCAGACCACAACCAGCAACTGGGCTTCCCCTGGCTTGAGATGGAAGAAAACTTTTCCAAATAAACAAAAGAAACAGATTCCAATTTCTTCTTCTGAAAATAAAAAACAAAAAAGCGAAAGAAGAAGAAGAAGAAGAAGAAGATGAGCAGCATAGGGACAGGGTACGATCTGTCGGTGACGACGTTCTCCCCCGACGGCCGCGTCTTCCAGATCGAGTACGCAGCCAAGGCAGTCGATAACAGCGGGTGTGGGCCCCTCCCTTTTCCCCCTTCTTCTTAATTTCTTGGAATTAGGGCTTAGGGTTTAGGGTTTTGTCTTTGATTTTGTTTCTTGCGGTTGCGTGCGAGTTTTACGATGGTTTCGGGGGTTTATTGCAGGACTGCTATTGGAATAAGATGCAAGGACGGGGTTGTAATGGTGAGCTTCCGTCTTTTGAATTCGGAGAGATTAATGGGCTTTAGGGATTACTGGAATGTGACGATTTGCTGCGTTTTTTTCGTTTGGTTGTAGGGTGTGGAGAAGTTGATCGCATCGAAGATGATGTTACCGGGTTCTAATAGGAGAATCCACTCCGTGCATCGCCATTCTGGCATGGTATTTACTTTTATTAATCCTCTCGGTCTTTTTGGCAGTTAGACTGATTAGTGAAATGTACTGCCTGGTGTCATTATTGTTAATCACCCTCGGGTGATTTGGTAGTTCTTGTAGGGTTTGGAATTATGGCTTGGGAACGTTGATTCGAGATGAACCCGGTATTATGGCTTGAGAATGTAGGAGTCACTTAAAGTAGACCAACATAGTGCTTGTGCATAAGGTTGAGGTTACCGATGTAATAAAGCATGTGGTTGTTATTATGAGTTATTTAGGTTGAAGAGCATCACGACATTGCTATGTACCTAGTGATCTCTATCTTGAAGTAGGTTCACTTCAGAATAGTCTGCCATGCTTCATTTGATGTGAACTTTTCCTTGTTGGATGAACTTCAGATATGTGCATAACTTTGACCAAGGAAATTTTCACCTTATGACATCAGCCAGTGGCCCTTAGTATCCTCACACATACTGTTCTCCATGTGCTTTGTTTGTAGTCTGTTGCTGGTTTAGCTGCAGATGGAAGACAAATAGTTGCACGAGCAAAGAGTGAGGCCGCTAATTATGAAAGGTTTGCCATCTTCAACATGCCTATACTATGTCTATTGTTGATATAGAGTTTGATGTTCATTTATTTAGTACAGCTTTTCATTGATAAAGAGAATGGACTTTTCTTTTGCTGTTGATTTTAGTTTGTAGTCGTGTTTTGGCTGTGACTTTAAAGTTTAAAATTAAATGTTTCCAATTACGTCAAATCATGTTGATGAACCATTTCCTTCTCATTTCTTTCCTTAAATTGCTACAAGCTTTTCTATTCTTCCAATTGAGTCCTTTATGTTTCATATTGTTTTTCTTTACTCTAGTCCTTTAGAGGCATCAATATGCTTAACTTTTAACCTCAATTGTGGTTGCTTTGTTGACATTTTGCAGTGTCTATGGTGAGCCTATTCCTGTGAAGGAATTAGCTGGACGTGTTGCAAGTTATGTGCATCTATGCACTCTTTACTGGTGGCTAAGGTACACCCAAACTAGCTGCAGATATACAACCCAACACACCAATTCATATTTTTTTTTTCAGGAAAAGACAATAACAGCACTTGGCTTTTGCAGGCCCTTTGGTTGTGGGGTGATTCTTGGTGGCTACGACAGGGATGGACCACAATTGTACATGATTGAACCATCTGGTATCTCTTATGTAAGTTTATTTTCTAAGCACTAGCTATTTCACAGCTACTTATCCTATGTCGGTATCACTTGCATAGTTGCATTGCAATCAATTGACCTGTTTATATTATTTTATGCATGATGATTTCCTTTTTTTAGTTTCCTACGAAGCATTGTTTTTTGCGTTCTGACATGTATCATCTTTTCATCCTGGTAAAAACTACAGAAATATTTTGGTGCTGCAATAGGGAAGGGAAAGCAGGCTGCCAAGACGTAAGCTACATACCCTATGATAATAAGAAGTTTGTTTATGTATTGTTAGTTTGTGGCATTACCAATATTAATAGTTTGCTCTCACTCGCTCTCTCTCTCTCTCTGTCTGTCTCTGTGAAAAAGATGCAGCCAAGACGTAAGCTACATACCCTATGATAATAAGAAGTTTGTTTATGTATTGTTAGTTTGTGGCATTACCAATATTAATAGTTTGCTCTCACTCACTCTCTCTCTCTCTCTCTCTCTCTCTCTCTCTCTCTGTCTGTCTCTGTGAAAAAGATGCAGACAGTATTCCACGCACTGACACACTCTAAACTGGCAAATTTCCCTTTGTGTTCCTTCAATTAGATTATATAATCAACTTTTCATTCTGAACAGCCTCTGGGTGACAATCCATTTACTAATTTCTAATACTTGCAAGGCATTTGTTGTCTGCAGAGAAATTGAGAAGTTAAAGCTTTCTGAAATGACTTGCCGGGAGGGGGTTATTGAAGTAGCCAAACTGTGAGTGCTGTTAGCCGTTTAGCACTTCCATTCCTTTTTTCCCGGTTTCTTGTATGCAGTACCACTCTCCTTTCCTTCCGAAAGATGGCAAGTAGTAGCACCTCATATTTTGCTATATTTACATGTTTTACTATACTCTTGTTGGGCCCCTTTAAACATGGCTAATTGGAACGCTAATGAGGCCTCATTCTTGCATTGCATGAGCACTGTGTCTGAAGGTCATGTCTGGTTTTGGTTTAGTTTGCGTGTGCTCGTATTGTCTGAACTTTTGATGTTTTTATATCTCAAGTTTTGAACTATGCATCATATGGAGCAGCAGATGTCCACACTAGTTTAATCTAGTCTCATGTTTGTTTTTGCTTCTGTTTAATTGCTCCTGCTTGGTTTTTCCCCTTTTAGTGTGTATTAAGTCTTTATTCTGTTGTTGCTTATGGTTGTTTCTGTTGAAGTTAACAATGTCAATAGGATAAATGGATCTTCGTGGGAGGACCCTAACTGGAGAGTGTTACTTGATAAACAGTAGGAGAATCAATGTTTCATTGTAATTTTGCACTCATCCAAGGTTTTCTGTTCTTAATCAGTATTTATAAAGTACACGATGAAGCTAAAGACAAAGCTTTTGAGCTGGAGATGAGCTGGGTTTGTGATGAATCGAAGAGACAGCACGAGAAGGTATTTGTCAGTCACATCATTTTCTGTTTAAAAAAAAAGGGAATGATTAGCAAATGGGAAGTTGGATATATAATAAACACCCAATTCAGATTTTGGTGGCGTAAATTAATTCATAGAGGGTGTGCTCTCTGTTGATTACCAAACTCTGGATGCAGGTTCCTGATGATCTCTTAGAGGAGGCCAAAGCTGCTGCGAGGATTGCGCTTGAAGAAATGGATGCTGACTAAAGCCATAGAGAGCAGTGATTTTGTTGAGGAAATCACTCCGTCAATCATCATCTTCCCATTGCAGGGGTGGAGGCTACTATTTCTTTGTATCGCCGACATATTCCGACACCGTGTTGATGTCTGCCTGCTCAATATGCAATCTTTATCATCGTTTGCAAGCGTAGACCCTCATTGTATTCGAGGCAGATTTTGCTCATTTCGAAACGGTTTGTGGTTGCGTTTCTGCGAGGTGCTTAAACCGAACTGTATTTTTGTTATCAGGATCACTACTCCCCTGTGCAATTTTAGACTCGTCCTCATCTCATGAACGTTTTCAAGAATGTTGTTCTCAGATTTCACAATCCATTGGATGTCTAAATGATACCGAGACTGGAAAATCGGAATTATCAAATTAGCGGAGATTGGGAAACAAAGCTTGTATAATCCCTGCATAGCAAACAGATCAGGGAAAAGAGTTTCACCAGATTCCTTTTCTTCTAACGCACACGAGAAACAAACTCGAAAATTTTATTTGGAGAGCGAATATAAGCCGAGGACCAGTACGTCGTCGTCTCGCCGGGACGTCTCTCCGGACCACCCACTCGAAATTGGGAGATTAATATTCAACATACTTGAAAAAGAATAACCTTTTTATAAAATACCATGTCAAAATACGATATTTTTTTATCTTATTCTAAATTCTATTCTATTATATCAGAAATGCTTATGCCAAGAGTCAAACGCTGGACTTCATTCTACCCCGCCCCACCTTAATGCCACTAGACCAAATGGTCTCGGCAAATACGACCATTTTCTGTCCAATGTCTCTTTTCGCTCTTATGATGATAATGTATATTTAGATGACATTAAAGAAGTGAGTCGACCCAATCAATATTTTAGTCAATGTTGATTGATTAATAAAAAAACGGCGTGACCAAAGAAAAGAAATAAAGAAGAGAAAAAGTCCCCAACTATTTCCCAGAGAGCGAGCGGAACTTGCTTCTTCTACTACCATCATCAGTTTGAGTTGAGTTCACCTACTCGCAAGCAATCCCTATCAAAGGAACTTGTTTCTCCTCCTCGAGATGGGATCAGGTAACTTCCGCGCTTATTATGTTATTTCTTATCTTTTTTTTCCTTTTTTTTGGCAGTGTAATTTTGGGTTTTAGTGATGGTTGGCGATGATGCGTGCTTGCTTTTGGTGCAGACGCGGACATGGAGGATTACGGGTTCGAGTACTCGGACGAGGAACCCGAAGAGCAAGACGTTGATATTGAGAACCAGTACTACAATTCCAAAGGTCGTTATCATTGTGCGTGTGTATGCTGTGATTTTGTTTTAGGGTCTGCATAGATGTCTGGTTCGGGTTTAGGGTTTTGTTTTTGGTTTCGGGTAGGTTTGGAATTCTGCAGATTGAATTCCGGGGTTTAAGAATATGAGGAGAGTTGAAGAAGTTAAGTGGAGGGGCTGGGGTTGGGGTTTACATCTGCCAAGGATTGAACCTTGGACTTCTCTCAATTCGTAAAACGCCTTGTGATATCAGGCCAAATGCCCTTTGGCAGCAGTTTAGCTGTTGCTGTTTGTGGAATTGTGTAAAAGGCTGTTTTGCTTCTTCATATAGTGGAATGTTTGAGGTGCAACAAGGATCCGAATTCTTGGCAGGCTTTTTCAGTAAACACAAAGTTACTTTTTTCCTAAGAGATGCTTTGTCTTTGCACCTTTAATGTTGTTTCTACTTTGGCCCTTTCCATGTCGATACCATTAAATATCCTGCTTCCTTGTTAGTTAATTCCCAACTGTAAATTGAATTCTCCTCTCTTGCACCGGTCGTGTCTAATCCATCAACCGTTCAAGATTCTTCTTCAGAATTCATGCCAATCTTCTTACTTGTTTGGATGTGTCTCATGCAGGAATTTTGCTTTGATCATGAAAATGTTTCTTGGTTGTTGAGACTTTAATTTATTTTCTCTTATTGAAGGGTTGGTTGAAACTGATCCAGAAGAAGCACTCGAAGGTTTTGCTGAAGTAGTTAGGATGGAACCGGAGAAAGCTGACTGGTGAGGCACCTTTTTTATCTGTGCTAACTGCTAAATATACAAACTTGTTTATTATTTTATTTGCATCAGTTCAGAACCTTTTTTGGCATTTTCATTATCAGTGGTGTATGATTCCTTTCTAGCACAGAAGTTCCGCACCATGCGAAGAAATATTGTCAGTGCAACTTCCTATTATCTACTCGGCTCGTTTTATTGCCAGTTTTATTTGATTGAAGTATGCAAATTTGAATGATGAGGACTTCAAGACTTTAACGTGTTGAGAAATTTTTTAACTTGAATTAAGCATGACAGAACTTGGCTAAGGTTTGTGATCGAGGTATTTGTTTGGAACATATTGGATATCACTCGTAACCAATAAGAGAATACAGAAATTAATGATGATGATGATATGGTGCTTGCAAATCATGGAATCTATATTAGTGATAGAATAGTTTTGTTGAAAAGAGTAGCTAGTAGCGGAAGACAAGCTCCACAAGCATGGATGACAGTTGAGTAAAAGTTCCTTTCCAGCACAATTAGCCACTAAATCCCTTGCCTGCTAGAACCAAGAACCTATGACCTACTGATTGATTGCCAATCAAGAGAGAGAAAACTGCTTTGTTAAACTCTCTTCATAGTTACATCGATGATCAAAATTTAGAACATCTAAGACTCTTTACTTCTTTTCCTGTACATGTTGCTTATTCTCCGAAATTTTATTTTGTTTGTTTTTGTAGAACGTACCCGACAAATCTGTAACTGTTTTCTACTGTGATACTTGTCTTTAGGGGATTCAAATCACTCAAACAAACTGTGAAGCTCTATTATCGGTTGGGGAGGTACAAAGAGATGATGGAGGCATACAGGGAGATGCTGACGTATATCAAATCAGCCGTGACTCGAAATTACAGTGAAAAATGTATAAACAACATCATGGATTTTGTTTCTGGCTCGGCAAGTCAGAACTTTAGCCTTTTGCAGGAGTTTTATCAGACAACTCTAAAGGCTATTGAGGAAGCAAAGAATGAGGTTGGTTCACTTTAGTGGAAACTGTCACTGGCAAAAACATTTACTCATACCTCTTTTTGCTACAGAGGCTTTGGTTCAAGACCAATCTGAAGCTCTGCAAAATCTGGTTTGATATGGGGGAATATGGGCGCATGAATAAGGTACGGACATTTTTTTTCTTGGCATCCTGTCTCAATTGTTTCTTTCTGAATCGGCAGATTTCAAGAAATTAACTTTTCTTATATTTTCAGATACTGAAGGAACTCCGTAAAACATGTCAAAAGGAAGATGGTACTGATGATCAAAAGAAAGGTAGTCAACTTCTGGAGGTTTATGCAATTGAAATTCAAATGTACACTGAGACGAAGAACAACAAAAAGTTGAAGGTATCTTTCAGTTTTTAATGTGTGTGGGTAACTTTGTACTGTGGCTTGTTTCACTATTTTTTAGTTCTCCTTGCTGGTGGCTGGAATTAATGATTGAACTATAATTTACATTTTAAAGAGACAATGATGCTGCTCATTTTTGGCTTTGCTTTGTCTGTTTGTCATGTTCTTAGTCTAGCCTTAAGTGAAGTGAAGATCTTAGCTGATTGTGTAGTAAATTGAATAATCACATCCCATTTTAATCATTGGGCAAGTAGTTTGTCAGTTTGTCGTCGTCATTAAGACAATAAACTATTCTAGTATTTCTTCTAGCTTCTGTTTCAAGAAATATATTTGTGTGTGGAGAAATATTCTATTCTAGCTTCTATTTCTTTTTGGCTAGCTGTACCTCCTCCTATGGGTGTGTTGGACATCAGGCTTTCTCTGAAATCTGTTTCTTCATTAGACTCTTACGATTTTTATGGTTTTTGCCATGATAGCAACTATATCAAAAAGCTCTTGCTATCAAATCTGCAATCCCGCATCCAAGGATAATGGGAATAATTCGTGAATGTGGTGGAAAGATGCATATGGCAGAGCGCCAGTGGGCCGAGGCTGCAACAGATTTCTTTGAAGCTTTTAAGAACTATGACGAAGCTGGGAATCACAGACGCATACAATGCCTAAAGTAAGCAGCAGCTTTCTCTCCATTACCTTCTTTCAAATACTCAAATTCTGCTGCTTCCTTGTGATCACGATTGTAAGGGGGCAAATGATTCATTTTGTTGCAAAATAAGATGGGAAGCAATATGTTCATCATTTTTATGTTATGCTCATGAGGTTCCCTAGGTACTACAATGGGTTGCAAAATAATTTAGTTTCTAAATAATTCATGCGTTTCCAGAATAGCATGTGCACACCTTTATTCAAATTTTTTTATTAAATAGTGTTCTGTCGACCAATGTGCTTCTACCCTTGCGCAATCATCTCTTGGCTTTTGACTATCTGACTATCTGATCTGTTGATGTTGCCAGATACTTGGTTTTGGCTAACATGTTAATGGAATCTGAAGTTAACCCTTTTGACGGCCAAGAGGCTAAACCGTAAGCGATTTATGATTGTCCTTGAAATTATGATATACTTTTATATTAAGTGCCCCTGATTTATTTTTTATTTTTTATTGTTTGGAAGCAATGCCTGCACAATAATATCTGACGTCCGACATTGTCAAGTTAACTCACAACTTCCTGATTTTGTTGGGCTCTGTCTTGCGTTCTTACTTGGTCAAACAGCATAAACAGCATCATGACTGCACTGGCCAGACAGTAGTGAATTGATATACTTCCTTAATGAATTCAATTATTTCGCAGCATGGGCTCCTCATCTCTTTTATGAATTTAGGCTTCTGTAGTTCACCCATGCAACTTATGCAAGTCACTAGACTTTCTAATTCTTACATGTTTGAGGATGTGTGCACTGAAACAAGTGAATTGAAAGCTTCATGCACATGAAGGCTAAGTATAGCTGTTGTTAGTGGTGAATGTATGGAGAATGAATTTAGAGTTGGATTTCTTTTTGGGGACTTCAGCAGCATTATTCTGTATTTTTGTATGTTTCTTTCTATGCATGTAGTTGTGCACCTGTAACGGTTGTCTCCTCTCAGGTACAAAAATGACCCTGAAATAATGGCCATGACAAATCTTATTGCTGCATACCAACGGAATGAAATATTGGAGTTTGAGAAGATCCTTAAGGTAATTAGCTTGCCAAGCTGTATTGTTATTTTCTCTTGATTTGTGTCAACCCAAGTTGTTTTGGCTTTCTTCAGAGTAATCGTAGGACAATTATGGATGACCCATTCATTCGGAATTACATCGAGGATTTACTGAAAAATGTCAGAACCCAAGTGCTTCTGAAGCTTATTAAACCTTACACGAGAATCCGAATTCCTTTCATATCAAAGGTGGATGCAATGCTTTAGATCTCCATCCTGGTTTTTCCTTACTGCGATTTCTACATTTTGGCTTTCGCCTAGCAAATGTGAAGGTCAGTTATTGATATGTCTGACCTGCAGGAACTTAATGTGCCAGAAAAGGATGTTGAGCAGTTGATTGTTTCCCTGATACTGGATAATCGCATAGATGGGCACATCGATCAAGTTAATAGACTTTTGGAACGCGGTGACAAGTAAACAAACGTTCTTATTTTAATTACATATCAAAGTTTACTTGTGGTTCTCCTGATGTAACAATTATTTGGTTTGCAGGTCGAAAGGAATGAAGAAGTTCACCGCCATAGAGAAATGGAACTCTCAGCTTCGGTCTCTTTACCAAACTGTTTCCAACAGGGTGTCTTGATAATTTGGGGGGTCGAGTTGCTCTTCTTTTACTAAGGCGATCGTCAAGGGAAGTGTGCGACATCGAAGCAGAACATCTGCTTTCATTGTCTGCATAGAAATCTGCCGCTGAGGTCTGTCGTTTGATTGAATATGTGTGTCACAAAAGATGCATATCGAGGAGAAATAATGATTGCGGACAGCGAAAGTTTACGTGGAGATTGGATGATCCATCCATGTTAGGTTTGAGGCTCGTCTATGTTTAGGCTGAACTGGTGCGTTTTTTATTTGACTATCTGGTCACAGCATATTTATTACACCAAATAAATGAAGAGATTGTAATGTTGCAAGAGCTCTCACCTCGTTTGGGGTTTTCACAGACTTTTTCCGATGAGATTCTATGAGTAGGGATTTGATGAGACCAGCGATCGCAACTTCACAAGCGACCAGCGATCGCAACTTCACAAGCGACCGAGACAAAACTTTGCATTAAGTTTGTATTTGACCATGATTCTTAATGCATAGGGGTGTTTTGTCCCTCCAAAAAATAAAAAAGAGCGCTCACCTCGTTTGGGATATTACCCGACAAGAAACTGTTGGAGAAATCCAAAGATCATGACCAAATTGAGAGCTGAGTTATATTTCCATAACACTCCCCTTTACCACAAGGATGGCATTCTCACGAGGGCCTCCTACTCGCAACAAAGCTGAACCACGTGTTACGTTTCCCATTGGGTCATTGGTGATCATGAATTTGAAGTTATTGAGGTCTAGAAAGATGATTATTATTATTATTATTATTAGCCAAGTATAGTATTTGTGTACTTCCCAAAAAATTCATCATGATATAGAACATTAATCTACTTAGCTAATATATACATTAATTTAAACATTAACTATCCAACCAGTGTAAATCAGGGTACTAGCTGTGAAATTTCCTCCCCAATTTCCAAGATGATAATCTTAATCCTAAAAGTTGAAATGAGGAATCCAGCTTGGGCTCGCTTGCAATTCTAATTTATTTCCACATGCTGAAAAAATGTTCAATCCAGCTAGTTTCGTAGGGACCCTTCTTAAATCATTGTGAGATTTCACGTATTCGTGTCTCGGCCATTGTGAATTTCACAGCGATAAATAATTTTTCACAAATATTTTATATGGTTTAAAAAAATCCATTGAGATTTGCATGAACATCAAACTCTTTGGCTCAAATATGGGCGAAGTAAATTTTGGAACAATAATTAAAATAAGTTTATAATATAAACGGTTTCCTTCAATTCAAGAGCAATATTTCCTTGGGCTGGACCACGAGTACTTAGTTCCTAAGCTCTTCAAACCGCGCATTGGGCCTCACTAACCCTATTGAACTCTTCGTGCGTGAATTCTTTAGTGAGCGTGGAGAATTAATTTAACGCAAACAGGCACCAAAATCTAAAATATATAATTTTTTGTTACACGGACTTTTATTTATTATTCTAAACCATGAGGACCAAAATAAAACCGGCATAGACGCCAGAAAATATTTATTCAAACTTTGAGTAACTAACCAATAAGATTGGTCCAAATAGTAAAATATTTTGATTTATTTAAGGGTTTAAATCTTTAAAAATTATTGAGAAATTAACCTAAAATGAGCTGAACGTCAGAGATTTAAAAGAATTGCGAATATTTTTTATTATATTATTGGAAAAAACTGAAAGAAGGTGAGAAAGTGTTTAATTAATGGGACAATGACAAGTATCCACATAAGTAGTTGGTACTTTTTTTTTTTTATAAAGTAGTTGGTACTTGGTAGCCTCAAAATGGACATTTGAAAGTACAAAGATTCTAGAAAAACACGTGGAACAATTTTAACCATTGCCTGTGTCAGAATAATTTCAAGAAAACATTATCTATTAGAATGGTAGACAATAATGATGTTTCGGCCATCAATTGATGAATAAACTGGTCAATATCTGTCGTCTTCATAAGTTTTGT
Organism: Hypericum perforatum; assembly: GCA_012979155.1. Taxonomy (NCBI): domain Eukaryota; kingdom Viridiplantae; phylum Streptophyta; class Magnoliopsida; order Malpighiales; family Hypericaceae; genus Hypericum; species Hypericum perforatum. The sequence continues at coordinate 126,545 of SOPF01028118.1, read as the reverse complement.
GTCAAACTAGTTAATGAATAAGCTGTAGCTTTAGGTTGATACTAAATGGATGAAAAAAAGATAGTCCTTCAACAAAAAAAGTTTTGAGTTTAAAATTTGTAAGTATGTCATAGTTAAAATTTTTTTGAATTTTTTTACACATTTTAATATTATGAATAACTTAAACATTTATTAACGGATATTTGGACACCAAAAGAAAATATCGACCAAAACACAAAAGTCAAAACTGCAAAAACCAACGAGCAAATACAAATTTAATGGAACGAGCAAACAAGTAATGATCGTGACTTCTTACCAAATAGGACAGTTGTTCGCAACCGTAAATTTAATAGAATACATTAGTACACTTTTAAATAGGTACTCTTTATATTTTTTAATGTTAAAGTTCATTTCATTTTCTCTCATCTTAGTTATTTGAATTATCTCATATTTTATAACACCATTAATTTTATTTGAGTGTTATATTCTATTACTAATTTATTGTGAAAAATCAACTGAGTAAATAAAATAAGAAGATGTCCCAAATTACGCATGATGAATTTGTTCTATCTTAATCAAAATATTTTGAGTTTGAATTATTAAAAATACACTAACATTAAATTTTTGTTAATTTTTTTATTTGACTAAAATATGAGTTATTTCGTAAGTTCGGATACATGCGCTACAACCCAAACAATAAGATGACCCATATATATAACTAAATCAACCATCGTGCAAATAAAAATTTTGGTACAGTTGCTTCGCAAAAAATATTAATATAACAAATTAGTACACTTTAACATAATCGCAAACCCTATTCGGAATAAGTAGAAGTTAGGGTTCCCTTCAGAAGAAAAAATGAATACGAGTACTGATTCGATTGCAATAGTAAGGCCCACAAAAATGAAAGAGTTCTAGATGTATTGTAATCCCTGCTGTATTATGCAAGAATAAAATATTACCTTATCAAAAAAAATGAAAAAGGCCTCAAAACACTGAAATGTAAAAAACATGTCTTGAAAATTTTGAAGATCTAAAATATAGAAAGTACGCGAGATGTTCTACGGATATAAGATGTTTAATGCCAAAACGCTTCTATGATATAAAAAAACAGGAATGAAATTTCAAAATATGTTGCAATAATTAGACAAAATAATTTCTACAATTTTCATAAAATTTCAAAGGAAATAATCTCCTACATGTAGGTATGTTAGGTTATAGGTTAGGGCACATAAGATCATATATGTTGGTAGTCAAAACTAAACCACCTAACATTCAAGGAAAAAATATTTCAGGATTGTTTTTGAAGTGCTAAAGAATCTGAAGCTGTTTGCTGCTATATTCTGCATATTAGTTGCTACAGATATTGCCGTTAGATTCCAAATTGTTGGTTTAATGCTAATATTTGAGCTAATGTGAGTTTAAATAATTCACATTGTAGATAACATAATTACCTAAACTGATTTAAAAAACATAATTAACTAAACTAAGAATTTCATCAATTCAAAAAATAAGATGGCATGAATATGAAACTTTGATTAGAGCTCAATAGGTGGGGTATATGACCAAATCGTATCAAGATCATCTTTGAGGGGGAAAGACCGAATAGAGACTTGTTAGTTAATTCTATCTTATTCCACGACCAAGACTATTTTGGAGAAACAAATCATCGGAAATATTTCATTTCGTAACTAATCGGACAAATATTACCTTTTGATGATGTGAGAATAATAAAACTATCTACTTATAAATCCGACTCCCAAATATGAGATTGGATTGGGTGCCAAGGATTAAAACTCTCCCTATATAGGAACTACGATTTGGGCCATTAGATCGGAATATATTCTTAAATATTCTGATCTAATGGCTATTAATTACCAAGGGCATTTAAGACTTTTGCTCAAAACTAATAAATCTTAATCAATAATGTTTCCTACTTTTTAGGTAGTAGTTACTACTTTTTAAGTAATGATTGCTACTTTTTAGGGATTTTTAAATTTTGAACCAGCAATTAATTAGCAAAAGAAGATTTGAACAAAAACTGTTCACATTCCCCCGGTCTCGTCGGTCTCGTGAAACCAGCAATGCAACCAAAAAAACCAGTAATTCAATCCTTTAAACCAGCAATGCAACCCCTCAAACCAGCATTGGAACCAATGAAACTAGCAATACAACCAACAAACCAGCAATGCAACCAACTGAACCAGCAATGCAACCAAATAAACCACCAATGCAACAAAACAAACCAGTAATTAATTTGCAAAAGAAGATTTGAACAAAAACTGTTCACATTCCCCCGGCCTCGTCGGTCTCGTAAAACCAGCAATGCAACCAAAAAAACCAGTAATTCAATCCCTTAAACCAGTAATGCAACCCCTCAAACTAGTATTGGAACCAATAAAACGAGCAATACAACCAAACAAACTAGCAATGCAACCAACTGAACCAGTAATGCAACCAAATAAACCAGCAATGCTACCAACTGAACCAGCAATGCAACCAAATAAACCACCAATGCAACAAAACAAACCAGTAATGCAACTGAAAATGTTGAAAGATGAAAAGTCAAAAAATAGAAAAAACGTGGAAGGAGAGAGAAAAAGTGGGTAATTTACACATTTAGCCTCCTCCCTATATAGGGAGGATATTAATCCTTGGCAGGGTATCCACTCCCCCCAAATATTTTGTTTTCACAGCCCTATCATTTGTTATTACCACAAAACATATAGATTAAACAAGTCAGTCACCAAGATAACAATTTTTTATCCAAGTAATTTTAAAGAACACTCCCCAAAGTGCGGATCAATGTTGTCTTTTTTCGGATGTAATGAATTATTCTGATCACGTAACATTAACACAGATTCACCTTTAAACATAAAGCGTTTACGGATCCCTTCACCATTAAACTACAGTTTCATATTACTTCTTTAAAATTAAAAAAATCGAAACAGAAAAGACAAGTCGGCAAGACAAGTAGTTGACTGTTAGAGGAACAACTTTATTTTCTTATGAACGTTAGAGGAATTTTTTTTTTCACTGGCCAATAAAGAGGGAGGAAGAAAATTGGACACCCAAGTGGATAACGGCTAAGGGAGGAGTAATTAATTCAGTATTTGTAACTTGCGTGGTTGTCACAACAGATTTAGTACAAGTTCACTCTTTCCAATTTGAAATAAATAAACACTATAATTATCAACATACACAATATTGTGTTATGGCTTATCAAGATTCACAATTTATGAAAAACAATAATAAATATTTGTTGGAGAAATTTGTCCTTTGTTCACTTGTTTTAAATAAAAACGAAAACTATCAACATATACAAGATTGTGTTCTGAATTAGTTATCAATTCACTTAAAAAGGTAATAGTATTAAATATTTTAATTATTTTTTAGAAGTTATCACATCTCAAAGATTTTAATTATTGAGTTATTCAGATACCTTTATTTAAATGAACATCAGTAGGCAAAGTTTGTCTGGTTGTTGCACTTCAAGATAAAGAGAGACAGAGACAAAAGGAGGATCATAAATTCATAACCAACGTCTTTTTTCTGTTTCTCATAAAAACTATAAACCTGGGAGGCCATCAAACATCTGTTTCTCTGCCTTTTCAGCAACTCCAAAAGCCAATATATTTTTTTTCCCAATTTGGGTAACGAGATCATTATCAACAAATGTTTAATCTTCCACGTTGCGTATATTATATGTTCAAGGTGTTCCCTTGTGATATCATTATTATATTGTTATCCATACCTATATATTCCCGTCAATTCCTTCTCTTTGTTGTTGGAATTTGAGTTGAACAACTCCTTCTGCTTTGACTTGACTCTGCTTCTTCACCTACCAGCCCAGCCCAACTACATTTTTGGTCTTCTTTTTCATTGTAAAGCTCGCATCCACGGGCATATTCTCATTGATTCCTGAATTGGGTCTGCTAGATTTTGCCTTCGTCTGATCTGGCTGCCTGCTTTTATGGAGAATTAAATTCATGCAGGAAAATATTTTCAATTCATGTTAATAGAGGGTAATGAGCACGTCGGTAGCATTTTTTTTTATTGTGTACATGTTTTAATTACTTGTATAGATAATCTGGTATAATGTTGACCGTTGCGCGTCGATTAACTGTTGTAAACGTTTAGTTTATGTAGTTAGTTGGTAGAGGAGGCGCCCCACATTGAGGACAACAGCTGGTAAGAGAGTTGGTATAAGTTGCAGGTCGTTGGTCATTTTTTGTGTTCAGCTGGTATTACATTGCATTTGAGGTTAGTTCCTTCAAAATTTATGGACCCTCATTCTATCTTTTCATTTTGGGAGGGATTATTGATCACTTGTTTGGATTTGTTTATGTCTTGACCATCTTACTCGATTCTTCGTTTCGTGGACAATGTGGTATAGTTTGTACATCGAGTTCTTCACTTGATCAATTGATCTTTTACTATCTTAATTTGAGCAATTGGTTGTCAAATCTTTCTTTTGTCTGTATTGCCATGATGTTTTTGGTGATATGGTGGTCTTAGCCATAGAGGGCAGAAAGACATATATATAATTTTGTGTAGGAACTAGTTTATTGTACTTATCAGAGAATTGCATTCACAATTTACTGAAATTTTCCAATATTTTTGTTCGGACTTGTTAGGTGAACTGCAACAATAGAAGAGTTCAGATTTTAAACCAAGCATGAGCCAAGCTAAAATAAAGCGTAGGGTGGGAAAATATGAGGTGGGAAGAACAATTGGAGAGGGAACATTTGCAAAAGTTAAGTTTGCAAGGAACTCTGAAACTGGTGAACCTGTGGCTCTGAAGATTCTAGACAAAGAGAAAGTCCTCAAACACAAAATGGCAGAACAGGTTTGTTTATGACCTTTGTGTTATTCTACGTCAACCGCTGCTTCTTTAATTCTTCTCGTTATTATCCATCGAGCACTATGAATGTTTTACATGGAAGGAAAGCATAGTTTAGAAGGGTCAATATATGCCATTTTATAGGTTATTCATAATTTGCAACGTCTTACGGAATTGAATTTTGATTTGCCTTCACAGATCAAGCGAGAAGTAGCAACAATGAAACGAGTGAAACACCCTAATGTGGTTCGATTATATGAGGTTGGTTGGTCTCCCTCCCTCTCTCTCTCTCTCTCTCTCTCTCTCTCATGCCCACAAAAACGAACGAGAACTTTTCGACAAGAATTTGAGATTGTTAACCAACATGTCTTGGTCTTCTCTGTGTTTGTTTTCAGGTTATGGGAAGCAGAACAAAGATATTTATTGTTTTGGAGTTCGTTACCGGAGGAGAACTTTTTGACAAAATCGTAAGCTGGAGAGGTTACTGTTTATTTTCTATTTGTTTGCAAGTCTTTTGACTAATAAGCTTGCCGGCCCAAAAAAATCATCAATATAGAGCTCCAAGTGAAAGAAAAATCGGAATTGTAAATTTCTCTGTTGATGTTCCACTTGAAGCTTGTGAATTAAACACAAACCATCTTCGATATGATTTGAGACTCTCAATAAAGTCAGCTTAACAAGATGGAACCGATATCGATATATGTTCTTGTAGATGGTACATACAGTTTGTAGTGCAGATTACCTGTCTGGATGTAACTGTATTGGACACTCGGAATAATCATGTCCATGCTCTGTGCTTGGTTATTTTAAAGGTAAATCATGGACGGATGAGGGAAGACGAAGCGCGCAGATACTTCCAACAGCTTATAAATGCAGTAGATTACTGCCACAGCAGAGGTGTCTACCATAGAGATCTCAAGGTTGGGCATAAAAGTTCTGGTCATCGTGTCCTTGAAATTGTAGACTTGGGATTCAGCATCTATATGCCTATTGCAAGCTCATCCGTTTTCTTTTTTCGTGGACCAGCCAGAAAATCTTCTGTTGGATGCTTACGGCAAGCTCAAAGTTTCAGACTTTGGATTGAGTGCATTGTCTCAAGAAGTCAGGGTAAATTTCTTCGTTCTTCATTCTCTCTTCTAGTGAATAACATTCTGCTGGCCATATTTTGTTTCTGGTTCTTGCTAATATCGTATTTATAGTAGAGAAAACTTTGCTTGTAGAGTCTATTACTGGTGTAAATATAAATGAACATTGATTCTTACTCCGAGGTGTCTTTGACAGGATGATGGCTTGCTTCACACAACATGTGGAACTCCAAATTATGTGGCTCCTGAGGTGATCTTTTTTTTCTTCATTACTTCCTTCTTCTCTGTTTGATTTTTTAGCGTCTGCGGAAAAATATTTCGAGCTACAACCATTTCGACGTTGGCCTTAAGTGGAGCATTGGTTTGGTGTTAGGTCCTTAATGACAGAGGCTACGATGGGGCGACGGCAGATTTGTGGTCATGCGGAGTGATACTCTTTGTTTTGCTTGCAGGGTACTTGCCTTTTGATGATTCTAATCTCATCAACCTGTATAAAAAAGTGAGTGTTTTTCAAATTTTAGAGGGACTATTCATCCACTTTTCTCCATGTTCTTCTTTTTACATTTCTCACCTCCATGACGGGCAGATTTCTGCAGCCGAGTTTACTTGCCCATCATGGCTTTCGTTTAGTGCGATGAAGCTGATTGCTCGAATTTTGGACCCGAACCCTGTGACTGTGAGTTATTTTGTGATCTTATTTTCTCATTTTAGTGTGACATGTGACAAAAGAAAAGGTTCAGATGACTTGAAATTCTTCTTTGGGAATATTAATTCATACCAAATTGATGAGCTGGTTCCAACCAATGGATTTAATTCATACCTACTCCACCTTTTCACATTACTTGAAATACTATCCATCTTACAGTTAGTTGTCTGCAGTGTCTTATATATCTACCTTAGGTTAATGATGATAGCTTTTTCCTTTTAGATCGTTGTCCTACAAGTTCGATCTCAACTAAGTTGCATATCCTTGCAATTAACATAGCACATCTGTCTTAACTGCTGAGTATAGGTCTCTAAAACGCTTTGTACTCTGCAGCGCATCACGATCCCCGAAATCTTACAAGACGAATGGTTTCGGATAGGTTATAAGCCCCCATTATGCGACGATAAAGATGACACCAACGCGGATGATGTTGAAGCTGTTTTCCAAGACTCGAAGGTGATTTAAAGATATGACTTGATTCTGGTTATAATCTTTTTTACGCACTACTATTTCCACGAGTTCACATATGTTGGTATGTGGCAGGAGCACCTTGTGATGGAGAAGAAGGAAGAACAACCAAAGCCGATGAATGCATTCGACTTAATTTCTATGTCGAGAGGGTTAAATCTCGGGAATCTGTTTGATGTAGAACAGGTATGCTCATGATTTCACTGGTAAATCTACTGTTATTTCTTTTTCCGCTCTGCTTGCGTAAAATCTCCATTTGTCTGAATTTTAAGGCTTCTAAAATTTTGGCTTCGCTTCAGGGATATAAGAGGGAGACAAGATTCACGTCTAGATGTCCAGCCAACGAGATAATTCGGAAGATCGAAGAAGCCGCGAAACCCCTTGGCTTTGATGTTCATAAGAAAAATTACAAGGTACTCAAATAAAATGCCCTGCCTTGTTTATCTGGTTATGTAACCGATAGAATGCGAACTAATTCCTTTACTGTTGGTTGCCTGTCTCCCAGATGAGGCTCGAGAACATGACGGCCGGGAGAAAGGGGAATCTGAATGTTTCCACCGAGGTCCGGGACGATAAGAAGCTCCTTGTTCAAGTTCATTACCCTTAGAAGCTCGTACTTACTAATGAATTGTTTTGCTTCCGCATCAGGTTTTTCAAGTGGCGCCATCACTTCATATGGTCGAAGTTCGAAAAGCCAAAGGAGATACTTTGGAATTTCATAAGGTATCCATAACAGTCTAGGATTAAGAATGTGGAACGTCATCTTCACTGCATCGATTCAGCTCGATGAATAATCTGGTTTCGTGTCTTGTGCAGTTCTATAAGAGCCTTTCGACCAGTCTTCAAGACGTCGTGTGGACGACCGAAGAGGACATGCAACCGACGAATCCGATGTAGGGAGTTTCTTTTTTTCTTGTTGGTGCTATCTGCATAGGCCAAAATGTGTTACTAGGTGTTGTGGGTATGTACATATCCTTTCTTTCTTTTTTTGTAGTTTTCCATCAGAGCAAACATTGGTTGGTTAGGGCTGGAGCTCAAGCTGTTTTCCTTGCTATTATCATTGGAAAGCAAGTGTTTTTGGTTATTGTAAAAAGGGTTTGTTCTTCTCTTGCCCATGTTGGGCTGTTTAGGTTGTACTTGTGTCTGAATGCTAGAGATCATCTGATGATGTTAGAGGAGGGACTTAGAGAAAGTGCCTACCAGAGTCTAAATGCTAGGGGACCATTGTAAAATTTTGGAATGCTTAAGGGGAGCCAGTTTGATGTTTCGTTTTTTGTTGTTGCAAATGTTATTGCAAGATTTTTGTCTGAATGCTAATGCTTTGTTTTATATTGTAATTACTCTTAAGAGTCTTTACTCTATTTTAAAAGACTGAAGCACCTGCAATATTTTTATACTCTCCTATTTATTGAATTTTTATATGTTGAAGGAAATAAATTGTCAATGGAGATGGACTATCAAAATAGCTTTTTACACTCCTATTCACATCATTAACCATAATTTGCCGCATTGTTTTCCAGTTTTAGTAGTTTGACGAATAACTTTCATTTTATAGTTTAGTATGGTTCTTAATTTTAAAAGACAACAGATTGTTGTATAAATAATATTTTATTTAATTCAAGACCGGTAGCAGTTCATGTTATTAAATTGATTTTGCCATCATAGGGCCCCTTATTATCATTATTCATTAACACAACAAAGAATGATACCCATGCAAAATAGCTGAAATAAGGTGATAAAGAAAGTTATCTAAGTTGTAAGGAATTTGGTTTCAAACTTCATGAATATAAAATATCTTATTGAGAATGTCACCTTTTCAAAGATTTTGAAAAAAAACGATAATTGTCAATAAATTAGAGCTTACTGAACCTGGGAAAAAAATGCGCATTCGAGTCCAATGATAGCTGCACGAATCTCTGGATTAGCCATCACTAAAAGTCTAAAACTAAAAGTATGATAAATGCAGTACGAAATGGAACCATATAGCAATAATAATAGCAAGAAAAGAATCGGAACACACGGAAGTTGATGCAGAAAATACTTAATAATAATAATAAAGTGTAGTATAAATTAGTGCATACAATTATTCTTAAATATTTTGAAATTCATAAAATATATAACAATATGTGTAATTATTTGAAAAAAATATATGAAGTTGAGACAAAAATATAACATATTTAGCTGAATATGAATTATTAAAATGTAACAACTTCCTAAGCCATTTTTTTTTATTTTATAAATTCAGTTAGTTAGATTTTTATTTCTACCGTAAACAAGTCTGCGAGCGAAATGAAAATAATAATAACGAGCTGGCGGGGAAGCGGTACGGAGCTGTAGTTGATAAGGTTCAGCTGCTTCCTTCCTTCCTTCTAAACCCCAAATAAAAGAAGAAGAATAAGAAGAAGAAGAAGAAAAACCTCACACAGAGAAAATAAAGGGAAATGGCACATAATCTGTGCTCTTCACCCTCCTCCTTCTATAAACCTGCTCCGTATACCTCTCTTTTCCACCCTAGGTACTCCTCCTCACCCTTTTGTTCCTCAATTATTACAAAATTTCGAATTTTTAAGGTTCCTAATTTGGTAGGCTAGGTGCTCGACGAAACGTTTCTGTGTAAGGATTGAACTTTGGAGGATTTTGGGTGCTTCCTCTTTCTGGGTTTTTTTTCTGTTCTCTTGAGCTGAACTTTTTAGTGTTTGTTATTGCCTTGTTTTGGTGTGTGCTGTTTATGTTGTGTTTGCAGTTCTAAATTGTATATGATGATAGTGTCAGTGATGTTTTTCTTGCTATTTCGAGTGGTGGGAGCTGTTGCATTCGGTGATTTCAATGAGAGGTGAACGTTAGAAAGCATTTTTAGTTGAATGTGCATGTCACGAACCTTGGCAGAAAAGAGATTAAACGAAGAATAGAAGAAACAGAGATTGTATGGTGAAAGAAGAATAGAATTGTAGAGAAGAGATAGAGGGAAAGTAGAAAAGTAAGATGTAATTGTAGATGATAATTCATTTATTTCATTCATTGGCATAACAAAAAGATCCAAACAACGTTCGTAATATAGCCCTCCTAGAGGATGTTGTCATCTGCAACTACCAACCCTTCTACTGCCCACTAACTACACTAATCACAACACATTACCATACCCGCTACTTACGTGCACTTTGCACTTTAGTTAATGCATACTAAGTTAATAACTAACAAGTAACCACCCAAGAGGGTCGTAACAGTGTAATAGCCGGAAAGCAAGGAAAGATGAAAGGAATGTGTTAAGAGTTTGGAAACTAATGTAGCAACTGTGATTGGCATTTGTTTCTCGTGTGATAAAGAATTTTTTTGTCATCGTTTTCCCGTTGGCTGCCATTTCAAATGATTCTCAACTTTTGAAGTGTGCCCTTGATTTTCAGCCAGCCAAAGCTGCACATTACTCCTTCCACTGGTAATGTCAGGATGTGCAGGAGATTGGAGGTGGTAGCTCAGGGCATGTTAACTCCTCGGAAGTTCATGCGGAAGCAAAAGAAAGAATTGACGGTTTTTACAGATGCTGCTGAGGAAGCTGATAAGAAGAATTGGTGGAGACTGATGACAGAAATCGAGGAAACTGGTTCTGCTGTCTCGGTGCTTAGGGGTGAGAAGGCCAAGCACCAGTCACTCCCTAAGAAGTTGGTTTTGGGTTCGTTGGTTAGATTTAAGCAGCTGAAGAAATGGAACCTTGTTAGTGAGGTATACAACAGGATACAAAAGATAGTCGTTGCAAATTTGACCCAGAAGGACTAGTAGATACATTAAACAATGCTAAGATCTGCCGATAAAAAGGATAAGGGAATCGCTGCCAATTGACTAACATTGTGTGTTCATTTGAACCTTGGGAAAACATTGCTCTTCAATTTTCACTGAGGCATCAATCTATGGTCTTCTGTTAGTTCCCCTATTTATTCAAATAAAATGTGTTTTCTTGTCACCATTCTCGTGACTGCATTGATCTAGCCCTTATTTTACTAGTCCATATACAGGTATGTTTTTCGTTCAAGAAGAGATGTGTGGCAGTAGGCTGGATTTCAACTGAAGCCAAGTGATTAAATTTTGCAACATCACCTTGTGGTTCCATTGTCTGTTGGCAGGGTAGACACAGATTACGGATTGCTGGATCTACTTTATATGAGTTTCTCCTTTAATGAGGAAAATCTGGTTTTATTCTTGTGAATATCTGGATTGCTTACCTTGGTTCAGGGAATGGCTTGATAAGAAAAAGCTTATATCTGCTGATCACAGAAAAGGCTGCATCAGACTTCTTACACCTAGTCTTTATATTGATTTATCTTTATATTTCCCCGGTTCTTATTTTATGTTGACTGTTTTGTTCACTATAGGTTCTAGAATGGCTACGGACAGAAGACTGGTGGGACTTCAATGAGATGGATTTTATATTGCTTATTACAGCCTATGGAAAGCAAGGAGACTTCAACCGGGCTGAAAAGATCTATAATTTGATGCAAAAGAAAGGATATATGCCTAATGTTGTATCCCACACTGCACTCATGGAAGCGTATGGAAGGGCTGGTCGCTACAAAAACGCAGAAGCCATCTTTAGGAGGATGCAGACTTCAGGGCCAAAGCCTTCCGCTGTGACATATCAGATAATCTTCCAAATTTTTGTCGAGGTAATAAAACTGATGAAACTTAGTATACGATTGTACACCTTTCTTATAGTACTTGTGTCCCCTGCATGTTTCCTGCTGTATTAATGTACTACGCCTGTGTTATTATATTTGATCTTTGTAGTTGAATTTTAGTTGTAACTAACAGTTAATGTTCATTTTACACTGCACTGATAAGCAACTATAGTAGGATTTACCGTGTTTCCTCGTATGACTATCATCCCAACGAGAAGTGGCAACTCTAGTCTACTCTGATCATCAAAAAGACACAAGGCCAGGATGTGTTATTACCTTTGAATCTGGCATTACAGTCATGCCTCGAGTTTCTGGTGTTTAGGGGTTAGGGTTTGTGGGGATTGACTCTTATTGGTTGGAGACATTCCATGCTTTGTGAATGACTGTATCAATGTGTGTTTCCTCCATATCACATTACCAATCACCATGAGTTGCTGTTTCTTGACCCTCATACTTCAGATAATCTACTAGCTATTACAGTTCAAGGATCATTTGTATTCTGTGCTCTTCTTCTTGAACTTATTGTTGGAGAGTGTCCCACATCGGAAGTTGCATGTGGAATGGGTTGGTTTATAAGGTGGAAGGATCCACCTACTCACTAACCTTAAGGTTTGGGTAGGATATGGAAACTCCAATATGGTATCAGAGCCAATTTGCTCTAACGAGCCCATGGGCCCATATGCTCGCACGACCCCTGTTTGAAAACACGAGAGGTAGTGTTAGGCCCGTGCAAACTTCAGCCTAATGGGCTTCGTTTGAGGGGGTGTGTTGGAGATTAGTGTCCCACATTGGAAATTGCGAGTGAGATGGGTTGGTTTATAAGGTGGTAGGATCCACCTACTCACTAGTCACTACCTTAAGGTTTTGAGTAGGATATGGAAATTCCTATATGGCATCAGAGCAAATTGCTCTAACGAGCCCATGGGCCTATATGCTCGCATGACCTCCATTTGAAAGCACGAGAGGCAGTGTTACGCCCGTGCAAATTTCAGCCCGATGGGCTTCGTTTGAGGAGGCGTGTTAGAGAGTGTCCCACATCGGAAGTTGCATGTGAGATGGGTTGGTTTATAAGGTGGAAGGATCTACCTACTCACTAACCTTAAGGTTTTGTGTAGGATATGGAAACTCCAATACTTATTAGGTTCGTGTACCCTTAATCTCTTGAGATTATGTACTACTTTTGATATTCTGAATTTGACCTAGAGATACCCTTCATTATGCTTACATCTGAATATAGTCTTCTTATTTAGCATTGAAGTGGGTGATCTTTTAAGGAGTGAAATTAGCACTTTGCACTCTGTTGAGAATTTGATAGGTTGTATTTAGTAACCCATATTTGTGCTAGATGGTATATCTTGCTCTGATTGCAGTTATTGTGCCTTATATATTTGATTATGAATTGCTATATTCTGAATCATCTGGCATTTACACCCTTGAATGTTTCAGGGGAACAAGTTCCAAGAAGCTGAGGATGTTTTTGAAGCTCTTCTTGACGAGAAAAATTCACCCTTGAAACCAGATCAGAAGATGTTCAATACGATGATTCACATGTATAAAAAAGCCGGGAACAACGAAAAAGCTCGCAAAACCTTTTCACTGATGCGTGAGCGGGGAGTTCCACATTCTACTTCCACATACAACTGTCTAATGTCATTTGAAACCAGTTATAAGGAAGTCTCAAGGGTCTACGACCAGGTAAAAAGATCTGTTTATATCACAACTGAGGACAAACTTTGTATTTTCTTTTACAGGGTTCACGCTGCTGCATTGAGAAATTGGCTTTCTTATATCTGATTGCGTTTGACACTGTTACCAATGCTGCCAAGGGGAGCACTGTTACATTGTAACTTTTGCTTATCTTATAGGCTATCTTATAGGCACATCCATATCCTTAGTAGTCTTCCGAGGATTGTTACTAAGATCTCTCTTTTTCCCCATCTATTTGACGACGTGGTAACCGCACACTAATATGGTTTTTTCATCTTTAGATGCAAAGATCTGGTCTTCGGCCTGATGTGGTGAGCTATGCATTACTCATTAAAGCTTATGGTGAAGCGCGAAGAGAAGCCGAAGCTTTAGCTGTTTTTGAGGAGATGCTCGATGCTGGTGTACGGTGGGTAGATTCTACAAAATTTGGCGCTGTTACTTTCAAATACTGAGTCCAATCTTTGTAGGATAAAGATGATCATGCCGAAGCTTTAAGCTAATGCAACAGTAGCCTTCCTTTCATTTTTCTTCGCCTTTTCCTTTTCATGTGTGATGATGATTATGGTGGTTTAAATTGCAAGAGTGTCACCAAATGATGTTCATATTTGACTTGAAATGTCAAATTCCGTAGATCCTTGGTATATAGGAACTCTCTCCCGATTGCACCTCTTTTTCTATGGGTCGAAGATGTGTACTAGGATCAAGTTATCTGTTGCAGAAAATCCTACCATAAAAAATCTGTTGCATAAAATGGCTATAGAGACTGGACCTAAGCAAGAGGATCTTTATCGGTAAAGATAAGCGAGAACATGGTTGAATATGACAACTCTAGAAGAAAATTTGCAATGATGGCCTTCTTTTATGATGTTTTAGATGGTGGTTCTCTTCCCAAGAGCCAAATATTTTCGATGAATGATCTTTGGTGGTTGTTTCTTTGATCCCTATAAACTGAATTTGATTACATAGTGATGTCATTTGCTTCTTGTAGGCCAACTCGCAAAGCTTACAATATCTTGCTGGATGCATTTGCAATATCTGGAATGGTGGAGCAGGCTAGGACTGTCTTCAAGAGCATGACAAGAGACAGGTAAACATCCCCGAAGTATTTTTTGTTGATTTCCTATGGTGTGTTTTACATCTGTAAGGCTAGGCCTCTAAGTGAATCCAAGTCCTTTACCAGTTAAACCAACTCCCATTGGATTAGTTAAAACAGCTACTGCAGCAGCTCAAGCCAGTAGTAGTACAACGAAGTTAGTGCAATTATTTATCATCTAAGTAACTTAGTAATGGGAGGTGCCACAATAACTGTAAGCTCTATTTATTGTTTTTTTGTCAATACACATCATTCAAAACTAGTTCATCCGGCGTTGATAAAGGAATATGACTACGCTGACTACGCTTATTCTTAGTTTACTGGGGAGGTTATTCTCATCTTTCACTGTAAGTTTTGTTCGTTGTCTTGTGGTTGCAGATATTCTCCCGATCTCCACTCTTATACGATAATGTTATCAGCGTATGTTAATGCGGCTGACATGGAAGGTGCCGAGAAGTTCTTCTTAAGACTCAAGGTAGATGGATTTAAACCTAATGTTGTGAGCTATGGAACAATGATCAAGGGGTATGCCAGGGAAAATAATCTCGAAAAGATGATGGAGAAATACGAGGAAATGCTCTTGGGCGGTATTAGACCCAATCAAACGATCTTAACAACAATAATGGATGCACATGGAAAGTGCAAGGATTTCGACAGTGCGGTTATATGGTACGGTGAGATGGAGAAGCATGGCGTTCCGGCCGACCAAAAAGCTAAGAACGTCCTTTTGTCTTTGGCGAAGACACGAGATGAAAAGGAAGAGGCTTATCAAATTGTGGGGCTTGCAGACACTTCTAGCAATCAGCAGAGCAGTAATGGTGCTCTTGTTCCATCTCGTTATCTTCTTAACAATGAGAAGGGCGGTGAAGAAGATGACGACGAGGGCAGTGATGCAGATGACGACGATGAAGAACTTGATGACGATGAAGAATTTGACGACGAAAATTTAGACGATGATGTAGAAGAGATTACAGTATAGCTTTACAGAGGAATCCTTCAAGTAGTATCGGCCATGTATCCCACTGAGAGACAGCAACGGGTTCTCTGCCCAGTCGGGATGGAGCGATAGAAGTTTTGAGAATTCAGAACACCGGGCTAACGTTACCGGAAGTGAAACAATACGAGAATGAGTACACATGCTTATGCCCCTGGAATTTCTCTTCAATCTTGGTGCAATGCGATTCCTTCTTGTTGATAGAAATGATCTTGTTGTGTTCTTTAGGGAGGTAATATTATTATATCATTAATTACGAGTGCGGTGAAAAAAAAAAATTAAATTATCTATTTAAATTTTTTAGTTTAATGTGATGATTCTAACGTAATAACATAGTACGTTGATCTTGTAACGTTTGTTATCCACATGATCCATAACGTGTTGATGAAGTTAGTTTGTGTAAAGTTCACCACTTTGAACATTACGATTATTAAATTGTTAATCTTAATGCTAATAGCATGCCCGTAGGTCAATTCCTTAAAGTTAAATTCTATCAAAAGAAGATACTTTGCTGGTTGGCGTGGCTAGACACACAAAATATTGGCAATATTACTTATTAGAGCAATTTTAAGAACATGTCTCCAAACAAATGAGGGCATTTTTGGAAATAGTTATAATTTAATTTAATTATATGTCGATTTTTAAAATTTTAGCGCAGGCTGTGTAATTTACTTAACAATTTTGTTCATGGGTTAACCGAGATATTTCTCTTCGGGTACGTACGTGAGACTAATTGTGAATTTGTAAAAAAACGTTCTGGTATTTTCCCCAAACTTGTTTCTATAAAAACAAACTTGAAAAATATTCTGATTCCATATTACAGTAATTACTATTCGTGGATGCACTATCATAATTATCTTAGAATAAAGTTGGAATAAAGCGATGAGAAAACTCGTGGAGAGAGGAAGGAATATGATGCTTTTACCATCAGAAAGGGGGGAATAATGGGTCACACAAATATCCTTTAATATTTATGAAATTGATTAATTTATACTTAAACAATACAAATTATATTCTTTACGAATTCTACATTCTAAAACATAAACACAAAACTTCAATTAAATTAATTTAATCTAAGTAAAAAATTACTTTACTACATTGTAGTTTAGTTGGTGAGTACTATACTATCACATGATTTAAATGTTCGAAAAATTACAAGAAATTGTTATAATCTGACATTCCATTATTTGGAAGAATTATTTTAACTTACAAAAAGCACGAGAAGAAAAAAAAAGTTACGAAATTGTATCCATTGATAATAACATATGAAAAATATTAGAGTGAGATAGAGAGAACTTTTTCCAAATTGTTTAACTTATTTCTGAAAGTATTCGGAACCAATTTTTTCTATAATTATATTTACGAATATTGTTATCCAAAAGTGTAAATAAAGTATTAACTGTCAATAATAATAATATTATATTTGGGTGGAGCATTTTTATAGTAAAATCTTTGTAAATTGATCTCCTCTAAAACAATAATCTATCTAAATAGATAAAAAGTTTTTGCTCCGAATCAAAACCAGTGAAAAAATTTGATAATCACTTTATCATAATAATTGATAATTTTCAGAAAATTTTATTGGTAGATATTGGTCTCAATTTTTGTATAAAATGATATTTTATAATAAATATATATTTTTATATACTTTACAAATTTAAATTCTTTTAAGATAGTACTTTATATTAGACTTACTTATTTGATAAATTTTACATAATTATTATTTTTAAATAATTTTCAAATAATTATTGAGATCATTATTTTGTTGTAACAACGTAATAAGTCATTCTAATATATGCAAAATAATTTTTTATTATTTACGTATTTGTTTTTCAAAATTTTAATTTTATGTTTCAAAAAAAGTATAACTCTCATGTGATAAATTGTACAAAATAATATTTTTTATGTGATAAATACTATAAAGTAATATTTTTTCATAATCCCACTTATATAAGTTTTACAGTAGTATGTTTGTCGTATTATTACTTTACAACCAAAAAGATATATGCCACAACACCCTGGAGTGGGGCCCACCAGCGCACATCTCACTTTGCCACCTCTATTTATTTTCCTCGTTACAATGCAAAAAAAGGGCCCAAACCCAAAACCCCCTCTCTACAAAATTAAAGAGTAAATTAGAAATATCCAAAACACAGAGAAAAGAAGGAAAAAAAGGCCCATTTCCCTTTATTGTCTTCTCCAAAGAAAATAAAACACAAGAGAATGAAATAGAAATTATAGTTAATAGTTATAGATTGGAAGGGAAATCAGAAATATCCCCGCTTAACCCATTTATTTTCTCCTTCTCCATAATATATATATAATATTCTTCTACTCTCTCTCTCTCTCTATATCTCTCTATCTCCTCCGGTCTAAGAAGAAGAAGAAGAAGAAATGGCGGACCAGCTGACCGACGACCAGATCTCCGAGTTCAAGGAGGCCTTTAGCCTATTCGACAAGGACGGCGATGGTCCTCTTTCCTCCTTCCTCCTCATCTCTCTCTCTCTTTCTATCTTTTTCGTCCTCGTTCCAATATTTATTCTTAATTTGTTTTAATTTTTTTCTCGTATTTGTTCTTCTCTCTTTCTATTATCGAATTAGGTCAGATCTCTCTTGATCCGTCACTAGGTTTTGCCTTGCGATTTTTCGGTTCTCAGGTTTAGATCGCTGAGATCTTGCCGTTTTCTTTTCTAATTTTTTTTCGTGATTTGGATTATTTAATCTGTTCGTAGACGATAATATTTGAGAATATAGACAGAGATATTATTAGCACGAAAAATAGATAGAAGATCTGGACGCCTTTTGGATGTTTAATTATTTCAGGATGTATAATAGATATATTTTGCTCTTAAATGCTAATTTTGGATGTTAATTAATATGTTTATGAATGAGATTCACGAAATATTGCTTGCCTCAGTGCGGTTTGGATGGTATTCGATCCGATCTGTTTCCTTTTCGTTGTCGCAGCATAAGTATCCGCTCGAGATCAGTGAAAAGTTCGGAATTAGGTTTCGTTTTGTTCTTTGCATATTGAGTTATTAGGGCAGATATCGGTCGGTTTAATAGTAGTACCCTTTGTTGTTCTGCAGTTTAAATGGATTTTTAGGGTTTTCGCTTTAGTTTGATGAAAGTTGTGGTATTATCTGACAGGTTGCATCACCACCAAGGAGCTTGGGACCGTGATGCGTTCTCTGGGACAGAACCCCACTGAAGCTGAGCTTCAGGACATGATAAACGAGGTGGATGCTGATGGGAACGGTACCATCGACTTCCCCGAGTTCCTGAACCTGATGGCCCGCAAGATGAAGGACACCGACTCCGAGGAGGAGCTCAAGGAGGCTTTCAGGGTTTTCGACAAGGACCAGAACGGTTTCATTTCAGCTGCTGAGCTCCGTCATGTCATGACCAACCTTGGGGAGAAGCTCACTGATGAGGAGGTCGATGAGATGATCCGCGAGGCTGATGTCGACGGTGATGGCCAGATCAACTACGAGGAGTTTGTCAAAGTCATGATGGCCAAGTGAGGACCTTCTTCTGATTCCAAATACCAAAACTTGCTAAAACAAAAAAAAGGGAACTTGGCAGATAAGTCTTTGATGAGAATTCTATTTCCTGCTAGGAGATCTTTGTTTGATGCTTTCTCTGTTTTGTTCTTGTCTGGTAGCTTGGCTTGTTAGTGTCTTCCATTTATGCTTGAAACTCTCTTTCTAGTTTCTACCTTCAAGTATGATGAACCTAGAACAATTGGTACAACCGAAATGATTTTGCGCAACTTGGTGTCGCCTATTTGTTTGTTTTAGACTTGTTGGAGTTGGTCTTTGCGCATACAACCGAAAGATCTGTTTGCGGATCAATATGTCGCTGCCGTCTAGACGCCCATTGTGGTTGCTTGATTGTTCGCAAGGCTTGCTTGCTTATCCAATCTCTTTCTGTTATATTCTTTTCTCTTGCCCTCTCGTTCAAGCTTCCCTTCTTTTCCTAAACCCTAAACTGTTGAAACGAAGATGCCATTGGTAAAGAACTTGTCTCCCCGGAATGTGATGCTTCTGCCACTATTTGCTGCTAGTGATTTTGGGGTCCCGGTGTTCCCTTTTCTGACGGGATCTGATTCGCCACTTTGGTTCTTCTTTTCCTTTCGATGCCTTTGGTTTTTATGGGCTTTGAAACATTAAAGCTGCTTACATTTCGCGTTCATCCTTTCTCTCACCGTCCTCTAGTTGGGTCAGACTCAAAACTCGGAGAATGGTTAGATCATTGGACAACATGGTTGGATTGGTTGGTTTACGTAGTTGTACTTGAAGGTCTATGATTAACCTGCCAAATTTTTTTGATAAGAATTATTGAAAGCGACTAACTTACGATTTTGCTAGAATGGTAAATTTTGTAGAAATTATTTGAAATTTTAAATATAAATATAATTAACAATATAGCTATTTGAAAGATGTTCGGTCTGATCAAGATGGTCGAACCATGATTGAGAGAATAGAGCGTGTCGTTCTATATGAGTCGTTAAAAACATTACCTTGATATACTAATTTATTCTCTGTCGGTTCCGGTTCCTTTGTTTTTTTCTTAGGTTCTCAATGACGTTGACCGTTCTCTGTATTTTCTTGATAAGCCTCTAATTCTCTTGGATAAAAAAAAGCAGTTGGCTAATGACCACAAATTCCTTTACTTAGTTTTCTTAAGAGGTCACGATTTCGTATAGTCTAATCGTCGTCTATACGTGTACGGGGCTGGGTAGCGTACTCAAACTACAGTTTTTTTTCACTTAAAAAGTTCTACTCACTGTTTGAAAATTATTTTTCTAGCTGCTTTAGAATTAATGTAGTTGCATTGACTAATTTTTTATGTCTTCTATCCACATTTTTACATTATATTAAATTGTTCGATATCAAAAAATCATTTTATTACTATTCTGGTTTGTCAAATGATTATAAACGTTTTACAGTATATTAAAAAGTTTAATCACTTGAAAAATGTATTTTGAAGTTTACAATATTAGGATTAATTATATACAATGAAAAAGGTGTTAGAACTTAGAACTAACTATTAAGAATCAAGTGAAGTTGTTTCTCAAATAATTCTCGAGCCACCAAGTGGAAAATGTTGGCGATGCTTGATGCCTATCAGGATTCTCAGAAACAACTCGGAGGTTGACTTAGAATTTGGTCCGATTTCTGAGTCAACTGGTTTGATTGACTCAATTGCTGGTAGGACTGAATTTTTTTCCTGGTTTTTTTTTAATTTTTTGAAATATATATCAGTAAATAGACAAATAATTTATGTAATAAACTAATAATAACACAATAGTTAAAAAAATAACATATAAACAACCAATTTTTATAAAATACATCAAATAAAGTATCCATATAAACGAGTAGTCTAGAATCGAAAATAAAACTATGAATTAGTAAATATTTTATGTTCAAACTATTTGGTCCGCCCGGATTTTTCGAGCGAACCATCTAGTCCGACTGAAATTCATCCGGTTCACAAGGTCAACATTTTTTACCATAAAAATGACCCGCTCTAAACCCTAATTCGCAATCCGACCGGTCAGATCACATTTTTTAAAACCTTAATGCCTACCAACAAAATAAAGAGACCTCTTTAGTGTTTTGGAATAACCTTTAGGGAAAATATTGCTTTTGGTATCTTATAGTTTGACTATTTATCAAGTAACGCATGGATTTGTTGTCTTTTTTAGTGACGCCCAATTTAAAACTTTTTAATAAAAAAAGTGCGAGTTTGTGAAATTCGTTTAGAATAACAGAAAAACAAAACTACTTGTTTGTTTGACAAAAGTTTTTAGCAATATAAAAACTTCAAAAAATTATTTTTCGGTGTGAGAAAAAATTGGTTAAAAGATGACATGGTTACGGATTGCAAGATTGTGAATTTGTGGAATTGTTCTAGATTCTAGGGTTTTATCTTTTTAGAGTTGGATATCTTCAAACCATTCTTGGTCTAAAATTTATTGAGCTTCCTCCAAAATAAACCCACACTCCAACACCTCATTCTTCTTGTTGATATTTGAACTTTAATTTGGAACAAGTTAATTAGAGTAACCACCAAATCAATATGGGAGTTTTATATGGTCATGTGATTACTCATTTACTCACTTAATTAATGGCCAGAGTTATTGTGGATTTGAATGTTGAGGTCTAGGCTCCCTATAAAAATGAGTCCTCCTACTCCATTTCAAATCATCTTTTAGTTCACATTCTTCCTTGAACTTTCCACATTTTTTTCTAGATCATAGTATCTCTCATTTGTGTCGGAATTTTACACGACTAATTGTTCAAAAGAAGAGCAATAGTGCTTCTTATTGCATTCATGATCAGACATTGTACCTTAAAATTTTTTTTATCCACAGAAGTCTGAAGTTATAAAATAGGTAATAAGAATTTAAAGACACACGGTCAAACTGTGACTTCTTCCTGGGTAAAATCTAAAGTTTGCAATATCAAGAAGGATTAATATCGAAGAACAAGAGTATGAAAAATGTAACGTTTCTAGTTAAGACTTTATATTCTTGTTCTAACCATAGTTTACTACTAATATTTTCCAAACAGAACCCAATTTTCTGAAGTTAAAAACAATTAAGAAGCAAAAGAAGAGAGACAATTCTGATGTGTTTAGGCTTGTCTTACACAGAAGAACGAAGAGGAGAATTGAAGAGCGGAAGAACAAAAGTAGGAGCGACTCGTCGAGCCGCAGCAGCCAAGCAGATAGAGCTACTAAATGTGGCCGAAAGAAACGCCCTCGTCTCCGCCAATGCTCTTTCCTTTGATGCTGCTGCAGGAAAATACGAAACTTCGGTCGTCTACATCAAACGTTATTTTCCATTTTCGAATACTCAAAAAACATTGTAATTCTAGTTTTCTACGTATCTGTATCTCTAATACACAAGCATTGAAATAAAAGTACAACGGCGGGGGTACTTTAGGGAAGAAATCATGAAGACTGCCATTTTCATCTGAAATAAAATGCTGGCGACTTGTTACAACATTTGCCTCTTTAAATCCACGTAATTTTCTTCAATTAATGAAAATTTGATAATTCATATTATTTTAACGTATTAAATAAAATTTTGAAATTTGAGTTGTTGACTAAATTGTACTCCGGACCTTAACAATTCGTAAAATTTACGGTTGCAAACTTGGCATCTTTTTTTCATAGAATAAACTTTAACAGTTAAAATTCCACATGGGTTGGAAAAACACGACTCACTCAAGTATAATAAATAACCCATAAATTCTACCAAAAAAAAAATAGCCCATAAACATACAAGTTATAGCTCTCAATTGGCTAATTCAAAAGTGTTATTACCCAGTTAGAATATGAAGTGTTTTATTCTACCCCTAGTCAAACAAAGGCTTGAGATTGCAATGTAGAAATATGGGTCAAAACTTAGAAACTGAAGAAGAAATTAAGAAAACCTCCGAGGGTTAAACGTAAGAGATTCAACTACAATTTATACCAGGAATTTACTTGATCATTTTGGAGTTCCTTTTTATTGCTGCACTCAAAAGTATTGCAGAGTGGCTGTCAACATTCCATCATCCCGTGGATATAACACATCAAAGGATCATTGGAAACCCTTCTCTAGAAGAAGGCTCCGGTCCGCGGTATCTAAACGCTACAAGTGTCAACGAGGTTAAAGAATACAACAAACGGCAAGCTAGTCTTCTTGGCGAAGACAACTGTCCAGACGCGACACTGACGATGCGTTCGGTCGAACAGGGCTTGACACAGAACGGTGATCGGATCAAGCAGGTTAGCACAATGGGTTGGTCAAGAAGTCCGTGGATTCGGATGCCTCAGCAAGACCATGAAGTGGAAAGGACAAGGTAGTTCCTTTACAGACTCCGAAAGGAGAGACTTACCTTGTCAGAGGCTTATACAGAACGACGGTAACATACTTTGACTGGAACCTGTGCGTCATTCCCAAGGCCACTATTGACTGGGATGCCCATCCTTTCTCGATGAAAAGGTGGTTAAGCACGACATGCTGAGGCTGGGATGAAGATGAAGGAGCTCCTTCTGGATTCTCCATGTCAAGAACAGTTAGATGGAGCTGAGGTGGAACGGCTAAGGGCTCCTTTGCGAAATCCTCATCGGAGGGGAATGTCTGACCGTAAGTAGAGTCTGGGGATAGCGGGGCCTCAAACTCAGCAACACTTTCTGGGTTTTCTGGTACATAATCCTGCATACCGATCATTGAAGCAAGTTAGCGGAATTTTCAACTTTGAAGCCAGTCCAGAGGACATAGTGCAGAAAGAGAAGCTCTTTCCCAACCGGGTCAATTGCTTCTGAAGAACAACCCAAAGTTGCATCATTTAATACTGAATCCTGGTCCGGTTAAAACTTATGTTCTTGTTTGGGAATGCAATTTCTACAGCTAAACTCAACACAATTTGCTTAAAGGATAAACAATTAACTTGGTTAAGAGGCGGAAATGGAGGTTCATGAAACATTACTTACGTTGACATCAAGGATATTACAAACTTGACCCGTTTCATCCACCAGAAAAGGGAGATCCGCAGCATACCTCCACTCGCCATCCACAAGAAACTTATAATGGTATATGCCAGATTGGAGCACCAGCAGAAGTGAATGGTCCTTCCCAGATCTTTGCAATTGCTTTCTGCAACAAGCAGCGACAAATATGTAACCTGTCACGTAGTCTTCTGAGCATGGCCATACACAAGTCTTTCTATTGGCCTACAAAACTTACTAGCTAGAACTAGAAGCATACCGTGATGTCCAGTTATCCCATGATCCTTCAACTGCCACGTTATTACCACCATAGTTCCAGGTGATAATGGTGGGTATACCTTGCTCGGGAGAAGCATCAACAACGCCTTGTGGGTCATTCTGCCACAGTGGATTTGAAAAGGATGGTCCATTGTACATCGGCAAAGGAGCTACAGGCAGCTGAAAAACACACCGAGAAACTGCCTGTTAAACAGAGGGGCAGCAGCAGGGAGTTTCTCATGTACACAGAGAAATACAATATTGGCTGATCTAATTTGCACAAGCAATGAGCAACTATATCAAACTACTGCCCAAATATTGTATCATTCTTGACGAAGTTTGGATGAAAACTCCAAAGCAAAACCACAAGCCGAAGTAATAAACTTTTGACCAATAATTCAACATGTTAGTGCTTATTTTGGAGAGGAAATGCACATTTAAATTTGTATATATATATATATATATATATATATATATATATATATATATATATATATATATATATATATATATATATATAATAAGAGAAACAGAACAAGAGCTAAAAGACTACAACAAATGCTACTTATTGATGCTAAGCATAATGCTGCCCATGTATATCCTCTATGAGATGTATGCATTCAAAGAGGAATAATGTTCATAGACGGCTCATACTTCCTCTCACAGGCCAATCTCACAGAGCATCACTAAAGTATGTTTCCATTTTTCTTCTCCTCCTCGCTCATTTTGTAAATTGGGTTTACTCATTGTTTTAGGATTAAGGTCAACCGCCAGATCCAGTGAGCTGTGACTCTCCACTAAATTATATCATCAGACTAAGGATACGTTACTTTTCAAAAAATAAGAAGAAGGATATGTTATAAGTAGTCGGAACCTTATGTTCTTAAATAATCCACATACATGTAGAAGACATAAGAACCACATACAAAGCTACCACTTCAACTTACAGAGCCATATCCAAAACATCGGCATTTTGATGCTTTTATATCTCCTTTTCTGCGTCTTAAACCAAAGAAATCAATATCTGATATGATTAATATAATTATAACCAATGCCATACTGGATAGGAAGAAAATTCTGATCAGACGATCCAAAGTATGTCAAGGCCTATAACCTTCAATACATCCTTTTCTAATATTCCGTTGTGAGATTCCTCCACAAATGCCCTTAAATAATCCCTCCTGTGAAACGAAATCCTTCAACTAGACATACTTATGGAAGTTATCAACACAAAACATTGCGTCACAAAAGGAGCGACAATGAGCTAGAGATCGCCAAGATCTTTAAAACAAACCTGTGAGGCTCTAACATACCCTAGATTCACAAACTTCACCCTCAAAAGCCCTTGAGGCTCTCCAGTTGAACTGCCACTATCCCGGATGTCTATATATTCCTATACAACTCATCATTTCACAGATAAGTAGGTGGACATTCCACCGCTCAGGTCTCCTAAGAGCAATCGACACTGATACCATATAGGAATTTCCATATCACACCTAGGTTGACCTTCTACACTTATTAACAAACCCATCCCACTCACCACTTCAGATGTGGGATTCTCTCTAACACGGACAACTCGTTAAACCCAACAAACAGCACATGACACAAATCCCCGCCACAACCCGAGCGAAGAAACGATTCAAACAAAGCATCAAAAAGCACCACTTGCATCAGACCAAACCCAACTGAAAGGAAAAAAAAAAGGAAACATAAGAACCTGAGGAGCGAACAAAAGAGGCGAATTGGAGCGGGACGGGGTCAGAGGAGGAGGACCACTAGGATGATGGCTTCTACCAAAGTACCCGTCTTCGTCGTTGTTGCCGCTGTTAATCGCCATTGAATCCGACGACAGGACGCCTCCGGGAGGCGGCGGATCGGAGCGGGAAGCCGACCTCATCATCCCCAAATCGTCGCCGTCGCCGTTGGATCCATCCTCCAGGGACCCTCCTCCCTCTCTCCCGCTTGCATTATTCCCCATAGCGTAGAAAACCCACTTCAATCTCCCAAAAGGGTCCTCGTTTCTGGTACCAAGTCGCTACCTTTGTTTGATGAGCATTGGATTTGAACGGGAAGAAGGGTACTGGGTAATAGTGTAATTACACCCAAAAAAGGTGGGCAAAATTTTGAGACAGTTTTAGAGGAAAAAGTTTGTGGTGGGTTTGTTTTAGTGATCTTTAAGTTTGAGAGGGATTGGAAATGATGAAGGAAGGTGTATTTAACTATTTATTTTTGGTTTATTTTTCTTCTGAAAATGTTGTTTTAGTCTCCCATAGTTTCAAACGGATTGGCACGAATAAATATGTGAATTAAACTCATATAATAATAAAAAAATCTCAATGTATTTCTATCGTAGGTCAATTATGAACTCAAAATGAATCAATTATAAATATGAACTTGACACATCGAAACGGCGGCGCTTTTTGGCAAAGGAACACCCATTTGTCTCTCTTATGAGAGGGAAAGGATGCCCTACACATATGATGGAGGGGATGTACCATGAATGAATTGATTGAATTGATGTCACGATTGTCAATTTTATTCAAATTTTGTTTTCAATGAATCTAAACCCAATTTGTATTAATTTTGTTATTTAACGAATTGAATATGAATCTATATATCAAAATTTTGTTAATTCTTCGAATAGTGTATTAAAAATATTAAAAAAATCAATAAAAAAGAGAATCTCATCGAGAAATTCAAATTCTCATGAAAAACATATGTGGACGTGTCAATTGACAAACATGGGCCTGACCTTAGGCATAAGATTTCACGACGCTTGTACAATCGTCAATTGTCATTCCTCACACCCTGAGTATTTTATGAAATTTTAACTTAATTTTTTACCTTAATTTAGATCTTACTCTAATAATATATTGATTAAATTTTGATTTGACTTTTTATTATTATTATTTTCCTTATAATTTTAATAAATTTACTAAATATTATGCAATGTGCTTTATAAAATTGATTCTTCTAATTTTTTTATTGATATACTAGAAATTTCATGATAAATCTTTATATATTTATTATGATTCATTAAAATTTTATACATAACAATAAAATTTATATTAATATTTTTTCATTTAATTTAAGAGTCAAATTCTATAAGATCATGTAGACTATACAGACTCTGAAAATAAAAATATAAATCTAGTCATATCAATATGAGTCCAAGATAAGATATAGATCAAATTAAATTTTAAAATTAAGATATAAATATAGTCTTATCAATATTTTACTATATCTTATCCATCATAATCGCTATATGCGCTAATCTCTTCATGACAAGTCTCGGGTTCAATGATTTTATAATTTGTATTGAAGTTGTTGTCTTTTGAACAAATATATACAAATCGTGATTTCGATTTCGATTTCGATGGTTTGAATAGAATTATAGTCATTTCACCCTTATCCTTAGCCGCATCTGGAATGATAGTTGCAGCTTGTCCGGTGCGTCAATCAATGACTCATCACCATAACGGATTAGTTACGGATTTTATAAATCATCTCGTATAGTACAGAGTAATTGTAGATTGTGTTGATATTTTTCATTTAATATTAATTTTTTTCTGGCAATAATAATATGTATATTTTTATATTTTTTGTGACAATGACATTTCTTATGCGCAATATCAACATGTTTAATTTTTTTTATTTTATTTCCATAATTTTTGAATTTTTACAAAATTATCCCTAAAGTTTGAAAAAATATCCTGATCCATTCCGTTCCTACTCGTCCCTTGGTGAACTTCTTTAATATTATTTCTTTTCATCCGGCTCTTTCTGATTTTTTTATAATTAAAAATACTTTTCATATTTTGAGCTTCCTTTCTCTTTTCCTTTATCTAAATTTGGAAAGAGACCCTACGGCCCTACCCAGCACGTCTGTCTTATTCTTTAACTATTTTTCTATTACGTGTAATGGATAAACACACCGAGGGAAAAAAATCCTCTGTGAACCATCCCATACTCAACCTCTTGCCTCTATTGACTTTGACTATCCATGGTCCAACCTAATTGGACCTCGGGTTTGTCCAGGGCCGGTCCAATTGTGCGGTCCAATTGTCCGGTTTGATGGTTGGGCCGAAGCCCTGCTAGCGAAGGAATGCATCCAACAGTGTTCTGTCTCATTGGTCCTCTCATGCTTGCTTTGGTGTACAACATGTCATTGGATTTTTTTGAAACAAGGGGCAAATAAATCTTTTGCTGATTCATAAAATCTTATTATCACTCTATAATCAAATTTCAGTCATATAAGACAATAAAGACACTATACTTTTGAATTTGGAGAAAGTCATTCACTTTTGTTAATTTCAATTAACACATCATCATATCAGTAATATTCATATTAATAAGAATTAGACACGTCATCTAGTTGACTTAGTTTATTTTAACAATTTAAATTTAGTAAATTTTAAAAAACATAAAATTTATAAGAAAAGATAAAAACTTTAAGATTCTAAATGTCCAAAAATAACGTGAAACTGAATGAAAAATAAAATACGAAATATTTCAAGGGCTTTAAAAATGAAAAAAAAAATACCTCTAAAAGTGAGATATCAAAAAAAATATTTTTAGGAAATGTGAACTATAGATTTCGGAAAAAGAAAATAGAAAACCCAACAAGTCCATGCCCTCTCCACCAAACCCACCTAGACCCATCATGTTGATGTGCTAAATCCTATTAGATCATAATAGTAAAACAACTTTGAAACAAAGAATCCATCAGAACTCTGAATCTAGAGTTTGTGTCAAGATATTACTTATCTATACTAAGATTTTTGTTCGTCCTCCTATTCGTTCGTGTTTCGACAAGTCACAAGTAGCATATCTCAGATTAAATTTCTTGTCATTAAGACTTTGTAATCATCATGCCATTCTCAAATGTTCAACAAAATATTATCTTTATTTTTTACGGGCACGTGAATTATGTGTGATTGAAAATATTTTTAATAAAACATATTCTAAATAGCTTATATAGAATATTCCAAGCATAATTATAGATATCTTTGGAGTTACTATGAGTGACAATACGTTTTATTCATTAAAAAAAAACTACTTCATACGTCTCAGTATCATCAATTGCAGATCGACAATGGACGCGGAAGGATGAGAACCGGGAGATAGGCGACGGGGCAGCCTAGATGAATCGGAACATGAAAGCCAACTAACTCTGGACGGAAATCACAAGAAGGAAGGTTGAAGGCCAAAGCACATCAAACGAAGAAGTTGCTGGGGTTACTATGGGCTTCAATCACAATTTGGGCCAAACTTATCTTTGAGCTTAAGCTGTTTTGGAGAGAGGATTGTGAATAGTTTAAGTTGGAGGTTGTTTGCCGTTTTTGCGTTGGACGCGATGTCGCTCAAGACAACTCCTTGGCAAACTTCATCTCTAGAGTTCTAGAGTTATTTTTAATGGATTCACGGATTGACATACAATATACATGGTGCGAAGACAATTATTGGACGCTATCAAAACATGCATTGGTGATTTCATATGATAATATTGTGTTCGATGTGCCACTATCCTTCTATATTGATGTGTAACTTGATAATTTGTATGGGTAAGTTTTTCTCCATGTACTAACATTTTTTTAATATGATGACAATGGATCCTACCTTATTTCTAAAAAATCGGTCATCTTGCTTTGCTAGAGATGGTTTTTGTCTCGTTGGATATTTCGTATAATATTCAAAGCACGGAACAGAGGAAATAATAGATTATGAAGTTTTACAACTATTATTTATACTTAATACTCAGATCTCGCAAATTTGGTAATGGATTAAATGTATGAAAAAGGAACTATACTCAAATCGTGTAAGGTCCCAAAATTTAAATTCAATAAACTAAATGCTAAAAAAACCTTTCCTCAATCTACATGTAGACCTTGTAATACTGCAAACATAATAATCCCTCATAATGTTGTAACAGTTATAATAACGTTTTTAACGAAGTCTAACAATAATAACTTACCTCAAAAAAAAGTCTAACAATAATAACTTACCTCAAAAAAAAAAGTCTAACAATAATAACATTAAAACAGAGTTTACTCTACCAATGTGCTTTTTCCCTACCACGCAACAGATTTGTATCAAATCTGGTGACAATTTGGCAATAGAGAATTCTATGCTAATTAAGATGTAATTTTATTATTATTTAATATACGGGCCTATCCTTCCATTAAAAAAACACAAATTCGGCCAACAACATACTACTTGGCTGGATCATTGCAAGGAACAGGGTATAATTGTTTGGGTGTTTTTGGCTTAAAGTTGTCATTGTATGAACCTGGTTGCATTGACACTGCAATTATCCTATAATTGCAATAAAAATGCAGTAGATCAAAGTTTTTTTTAACTAATTAGGCTCGGGATATTATCAAAAATGACAGATGATATTTTTTCTATGGCCAGATATAGATATTTTATAATTTAATTGCAAAAGTTATAATGTACATGCACCACAATCATAATTTAATCAATTTTAAATTGATGTAAACTGTAAAATATGTTTATGAATATTTGTTTTTTTTGACTTGGCTGCTCAGCTCAATCCAACCAATTAAATCCATCGTTCTAATTAGTGGAATCATTTATTGACCATCAATTAACCCATAAATAAACTTATGTTGAAATCGATAGAAGTTGGCAACAATTTGCACTCCGATCATACTACATTTTTTTAAAACCACGCCCGAGATGGACGTGAGAGTGTAAATAAATCAGTATTAGAATCTCAAGGACTACAATAGGAATTGTGAAAAACCATAGATATCCATCCGAAGGGCAATGTACCAATATTTTATCGTCCCACAAACTATAGCTACTAAAATAAACATACCGTAGAAACTGTAACTCGACATACCGACAAATATTCAGACTATTTAGGAAGATAGTTTTTTTTTTCTTAACTAAAAGAACTCGATCTTAAAAAATAAAACAATACTAAATATGAAAATTTTAACAAATTCTAATTACTAATTACTCATGCGAAACTCCTATTATATGAACCAAATCCAACCCCTAACCTTACAAGTAGACATAAGAATTTGACTCACAAGATCCCCAAATAAATGGTTGGGCTTTATTGATTTGGGCCGCCGCCCAGTTTTTTCTATACAAACTCTCACTCACTCACGCGTCTATTGTATAAGAAAGTAGCTTAGCTAGGGTTAGTTATTCCCTCCCTCCACCAAAACCCGTAGTAATTACCTCGCGGCGCCTACCCTCTCTTCCTTCCCTCTCTCTCTCTCTCTGTGTCTGCTACGTTCTTACAAGAAGAGTTGGGGAGCTGGGTTGTCGTCGGAAAACCCAACCGACCAAGATATGGAGAAGGTGGGTCCCATATTCAGGGACATAAGACGGTACTATTGCGAGTTCTGTGGTGTTTCCCGTTCAAAGAAGTCCCTTCTCACCTCTCACCTCCTCTCCCACCATCAGGTCTCCCTCCCTCTCTCTCTCTCTCTCTCTCTCTCTCTCTCTTTCGACAGTTTTTTTGTTTGAATTTGGGGCGATCTCGTTAGTTCGGGTTTATTTGAAACTAGTTTTTGGAGTTGCTTAGCTTTTTCCATGTCTAAAAGATGATTGCTTTGGTGGAAAAAAGGGAAGACTTTTCGGGTTTTACCGGCTTCGTTATATATCAAAATAGGAGTGTTAATCAATCTGATTTGGGTTTGTTTGGCTTATTTGTGTTAGATGAGGCTCTCTCATGGATTCAGGTTTATTGGATACTGGACTTCTGAGTTGTTTAGCTGTTTTTCGCATCTATAGATGATTACTTTAGTGGGAAAGGGGAAGGATTTTCGGATTCTTATCGGCTTTGTTGATGTGGATGTTGGTTTTCACTTTGGTTGTATTGATTCAGGTTTATTAGAAACTGGGTTTCTGAGTTATTTAGCTGTTTTCATGTCTAAAGGCTTTAGTGGGAAAGGGAAAGGATTTTCGGATTCTTATCGGCTTCGTTGATGTGGATGTTGGTTTTCACTTTGGTTGTATTGATTATTGTGCTCTGATTTATCAACACAGGATTGTTAATCAATCTGGTTTTGCAATGTTCGGTCTGCTTCCGCGTTATGTGGCAAGTTAGGATGGTTTTAGATTGTTGCTGACTGTTTGAGTATTCTAGCTCCGTGTGTTATGTTATCGATGCTGGTTTTCACTTTGTTAGTGCTATAACATGTTCTGAATTCTGATATATAACCATAGGAGTGCTAATCAATCGGTTTTGTGTTCTACCAAAAAAAAAATCAGTCGGTTCTGTGTTCCTAGCTGTCCGGTCTGCTTCAATGATATGTGTTATGTGACAAGTTAGGACAGTTTTGGATTATCACTGACTGATGTATTCTTTTTCTGTGTAGAATAGAGTTGCTCATGTTGTGTTCTTGGTGTAATCTTTCAGGAAGAGATGGCCCGTAGAGGGGAGAGCGGTGAGGACAAGGAAAAAAACCAAGGAAGGTCCAATACTTGCGAAGAGTGTGGCATTAGCTTCAAGAAACCTGCCCATTTGAGACAGCACATGCAAAGTCATTCATCTGAGGTCTATTACATGCATTTTTTTATTTTTCGGCCTTTTCTAGCATCTCTATGCACTGCTGTGTCTTAAAAGTGAAATTTGCATGTATTTACAAGAAAGTCCGGTATTGAAATTTATAATCTTGCAGGAATTCTATCCTATATATTTAAAACAATGGATGTACATCGCGTGATGCATTGGATCCCGGACAATGAACTCCAAAATGCAAGAGGCTGTGCTTTCGGACTTGAACGGACTAGTATCAGGTTGGGAGACCTCCTGAGAAGCTCCATCAAGCGAGCCTCTGTCACGCTTGTTGAACTTGAGGTTTGAGCGGTTTATTTGTTACTGCTGTTGAGGTGTTAACTGTCAAATTAATTGCATTCAACTTATATTCGAAATTTTGCTCTCTGTTGCTGTAGAGGCCATATGTGTGCTCTATTGATGATTGTCATGCCAGTTACCGACGAAAAGACCACTTGAATCGGCATATCCTTCAACACAAGGGGAAACTGTTTAAGTGCCCATTTGAAGATTGCAAAAGCGAGTTTGCATTTAAAGCCAATATGAAAAGACACGTGTCTGAATTTCATAGCGAGATTTCAATTTCTGATAAAGTTGACAAGCATGAAGATTTTGTTTGCCGGGAGCCTGGATGTGGCAAGACGTTCAAGTATCATTCAAAGCTACTAAAGCACCAGAGATCTCATGGCAAGTTCATTTGCCTCTGTTTGTAGCACTTCATTTTACTGATCATTGGATATATATGTTGTTTGAAACTTAATCTGTGAAACAACCCAACCTGACGCTTTGGTATGAGAATTGATACCATGCTGTAGATTTTGTGGTTACCAAAGACCTGACTTCTGTTATTATGAATGCAGTTAAGCTTGATTCAATAGAGGCTTTGTGTTTGGAGCCAGGATGCTTGCAACAATTTTCCAATGAAAAATGCCTCCGAGAACATGTCCAAATGTGTCATCATCAAACTATTTGCGAGATTTGTGGGGCAAAGCTTTCAAAAAAGAGCATCGCAAGACATCTCCGCAGCCACAAACCTGATGGTGGCCCAATCGAGAAAATGAAATGTGAATTCGAGGGTTGTGGCTGCACGTTTACAACGGTAAGTTAGTAAATTAACCATCCATTTGAAGGATACTGCCCTTTGATTGTTGCACCATATTCCTGTTAATTTGTTTTTGATTCAAAACTTATATTGCGCAGCAAACAAATCTTAAGAAGCACATAAAGGCCGTTCATCTTGACTCTAGACCTTTTGCATGTGGCTTTTCCGGCTGTGGAATGAGATTCTCCTACAAGCATGTGAGAGATAGGCATGAAAAATCTGGGTACCATGTCTTGAATACTTCAGTAAGTCTGCTGTCTCTCACCCTATTTGCATTGTTGCATCTTGTTTACTGTGAGAGGATTTATTAGTTACTTACATCTAATTGCTTAATTCAGGGTGATTTTGAAGAGCTTGATGAACAATTCAGATCAAGACCCAGAGGAGGGAGGAAGAGGGAATGCCCTACTGTGGATGCGCTGGTACGGAAGAGGGTCACTGCACCTTTTGTTGACCATGAATGCCGTTCGTGGTTTCGGTCCATGCCGAACGAAGAATCTTCATGACCATATCAGATGACAGCCCCTCATGTCTCATACTATAAACAACATCAGGACTGGCTGTATTATCTTGCAGATTTTTATATTTATCATGCCAGTCTTCATTTGCTTCTATTGGTCGTAGCTACTGCCACTTATATTTATATTACTATTTTTTGTGGTATCTTTTGAGTATTATTTTGATGGTTAGTACTATGTAATATGTATTATTCATCTATCGTTTTATCTTCAAAGATCTGACCACACTAGCAGAAAGTGCATTGGATCTTTGTCTCAATTTTTTTTCAGATGTCTCCATGTTTGTCCCCACTTTGTGACAAAACGGGGTTTGATTACGTTCTATGCTCATGTTGACGCCCTTGAGGATGATAACGAATGTGTAGCAGCTGAAAGCTGTCTTGGTCATCTCCGTTTAGGGAATAACTTTAAGAAGAATAAACAAAAGCTTAGAAATATTGTTTTATATAATAAATCCCTATGACCGGGCTTTTAATTTATATTGGTCTAGAGAATTCATTTATATTACGAATCAAAACTTTAATTTGATAAAATATATAACCTACGTACCAAAGATTAATGGCTTATACCATAGGTAGACTCTAATTAAAAATTGTTGTAACTTAAATGGCTTATATCAATCTTAAACTATATAATGAATTATATAATTAAAGAATATAATTTCGGTTATAGCATTGAAGGCTATAATCTTTTTTGTGAAAATATATATCCTACGTGCCAAAGATTAAATTAAACAAATCATTTAACAAAATAAGGGAGAAGGAAGATTCAAAAGCTAGCTAACGCACCAGAGAAAAAAGTTTGATTTCGGATTTCCTTGTCGGGAGACGTTCAAGTATCATTCAAAGCTACTAATAACGCACCAGGTATCTCATGGCAACATCACTTGCCTCTCTTTGTTGCTCTCTTATTTTACCGATCATCAGTTATATCTGTTATTTGGAATTTAATCTGTAAACAACCCAACCCAACCTGACTAGCTAGCATATGATATGAAGCTTTTTACAACATGCACAAGATTTGGTACGAGAAATGAAACTATGCTTTAGATTTTGTGGTCACCAATGACCTTACTTCTGTTGTTATGAATGCAGTTAAGCTTGATCCAGTAGTGCTTTGTGTCTGAAGCCAGGATGCCTCCGAGAACTTGTCCAGACATGTCATCATCAAACAATTTGCCAGGTTTGTGGGTCAAAGCTATCAAAAAAAGGGCATGGCAAGACTGGTCCGCAGCCACAAACCTGATGGTGGACCAGGCGAGAAAATTAAATGTGAATTCGAGAGTTCTAGATAGGATTTAACCTCACATCTGAAGGATACTGCCGTTTGATTGTTGCACCAACACCTATATTTTTGTAGTGGGTGCACCCTTTTTAATTGGTTTTTGGATTGAAAACTGATATTGTACAGCAAACAAATCTTCAGAAGCACATAAAAGCAGTGCATCTCGACTCTAGACCTTTTGCGTGTGGCATTTCCGAATGTGGAATGATAATTTCCTACAAGCATGTGATAGATAGGCATGAAAAATCTGGGTGCCATGTCTTCGATTCTTCTGTTAAGTCTGCTGTCTCATCCTCGACATCTCTCACACACACAAAAACTATATTTGCACTGTCCCATCTTCTTTAGGATTTAGTTGCTTACATTTGATTTATTAATTCAGGGTAATTTTGAAGAGCTTGACGAGCAATTCAGATGAAGAGCCAGAGGAGGGAAGAAGAGAGAATGCCCTACTGTGGACACGCTTGTACGCAAGAGGGTCACTGCACCATCCGGTGACGATGAATGCCGTTCTTGGTTTCGGAGGATGGAGAACGAAGAATCATCAGCCCCTCATGTCTCTTAGTTTTGATATTCCTTTGATTGTTTTTTTTTTGTTTATAATATGCATATATACTTTAAACAACATCTGGGTGACTGCTAGAAGAAGATTTTTTTCCATGTATGAAGTCAATCTCAATAGCTTTGAAATTGAAAATTTGAATCATGGACTTTTTTTTTTCCAACACAACATAAGCAAAGCAAGTAAACATATAAATGAACAATATAAATGGAACGAATTATGAAAGTAGGAACCTTTGACAGATTTAGAATCTGATTCAACAATAATGGTTTCTTTGTGACTTCCCCCAACAAGGGTTGCTCTAAAAAAACATGCAGTTTTTACTTGAAGATACCAAAAAGATACCAATGAATATTGGTAGATAAGTGACATGAATTATGTTTCTTACAAAATATCGAGTTCAACGTTACGAAGATAAAAGATATCGTTGTCCTAAATAGTATCTATCGTTAATGTTTTGAGTTTGAGTGCGAAAGATTTTAAAAAATCTATACACGATGATCGTATAAAATAATAAATCATGGGTTCCACATGAGAGGAGCAAACAAGTACCTGCCGTTGAGCAGCCCTGAAGAGTGCAAAAATTTGTGACTTAATTTCCCCTTCATGAAATTGTGAACTCTGCATGAGCCAGAAGTTGTACCTCATGCACGAATCATGCATTACTGTCTACTTAAGGAGACTCAGAGCACTACTTGACCGATCCAATCCATTCGAACTGAAATTTCTGAGAGAGAGGGAGAGAGAGAGAGAATGGATGTGAAATTGTTCATGGTCATCATGGTGGTGGCAGTAGGTGCTGGTGTGGAAGGAAGACAGCCAGTTCTCCATAGAGTTGGAGGTGGAAAGCAAACTTGGGCTCCCAACGTCAACTTCGCTGAGTGGACGAGTCATGAGCATTTCTATGTTGGTGACTGGCTATGTAAGTCATTTCTCTTTCCTTCATTTCTCGTTTATTAAAAGTCAAGCATTGTTGTATTTTTTGTTGAATGACCGATTCCTCTAATGATATCGATACATTCTTAAAACTTGAACCCAACACTCCAATCGAAATTCCTTACTATTCGTAGAACTTCCATTTTGCATATAATTTATAGTCAAGGAGATAACCCCCGAAGAGAAGGGCCTTTTAAAAACCTGTCTTAAAAGGAAACTAAAGTTGATTTGAAGGGTTGGAACTCCTAGCTCATTACACTAGCATTTTGTTATCAGTTCAGTTATTTTACTAGTCACCTCGGTAAGGATGTGTTCAAGTTTTTTTCCGAGAGGCAAAAGGCTCCTAATCGATATTACTTAACAAATTAGCATCAAAGATCAGTAGGCAGATCGAGTATAAAAACTTATAATTAACTAACAAATACGCACAACTATTAACTTCGACGCGTAAAGAGTTAGGCTAGTGAGAATATTTTCTTGGTTTATTGCTCGACGTATTAACATTTTTCTTACTCTGTCCCCTAAGTTTTCGGATTCAACAAAACCCTGTACAATGTGCTCCAAGTGAACAAGACGAGCTACAAGAACTGCATTGACAAGGGATTCATTAAGAACATCACTAGGGGCGGACGAGACGTGTTCAATCTCACCGATGCAACAACCTACTACTTCCTTAGCAGCCATGGCTACTGTCAAAAAGGGATGAAGGTTAAAGTGCACGTCGAATATGGCCCTCTTCCTGAATCGATCTCTCCAACAGCCACCGCAATTGGTGGCGCTCCACCTGTTACGAGGATCACCTTCTTCATGGCCATGTCACTACTAATTGCCTACCCTCTGGTGTTTGGCCTCCTATTCCATGTCATCTGAGTACTGACTATTGAAGCTTATGGCTGTCTTAAGGGAAGATGCCTACCAAGTAATGTTGTTAGAAATCTAAAAACTAAGCAACGCTCTAGTGAATTTGACTAATAACATGTTTTGTACCGCAACAACAACCGTACACAAGGGGTCACTTATATTCAACACGAATCCCTCGGGTAATATCAACTAAACACACAAATTGCTCAAATAATCGAACAACACGACATAGCTGTACATTTTGAGTGAAACGATGGTTCAATACCTGATGAGGAGAACGAGCTCCCAAACAGCTTAATATTAACATAAATTAAAACTCACTCAAATCCCAGCAACCACCACAATACGCAAGCATGCAATAATAACCGAACATCAATGATCCCAAGCAGTGAGACACATACTGACATAAAGATCAGGCAAGAGAAAAAGTGCACTTGCAACATCCGATACTCAAGAGTCAACAAAAGATTGTATGCCTCATCTACAACGTAGAAGAAAAGCCACCGAAACATGTCATTATAGGTTTTACGACAAGCCTTGCTAGGTACTACCAATGCAACAACAATTAAAGAGTCTAATATGCTTCTTCTTTATACAAAGAAGGCATTAAAAAAGAGCACACCTAGTCCACCACACAGTTCCAGGTAAATTGCTTCCACTTCTGTACGGGAACATCAAAATGCCATTGACATGAGCTGAAGAAGGATTTCTTGCAGGCTCCTAGTCAGGACATCAAAACTACGACCTAGAGCTACTTGGGACCTACTACTTACTACCATAGGCAGGACGAGGGGATATATGTACATAGATGGATATTGTCCGAAGATTTGTTTCCAGAACTTGCCATAGCTCAAGAGACCTCAACAAAAGAACATGGAGTTTGCAACCTTATCTTCCAATTTGGGCAACTGAGGCACGGGAACTGAACCAGAAGATGAAGCTCCACTCCCGCTTCCACCATGACTAGATGAAGTCTCCGAGAACTCCTCAAACTTCATGAATTGTCCCACTTGACTAGCAGCAAGATGAGCATAGCAGATGGGAGCAACTGCACAACAGGTACAATTTTAAATTTCCGAACATATCCCATACTTGTTATGGGAGACCCTTAAGAGCCCATATACCACAGAAACATAAAAAACTAAATACCCTGGACACTTGGTAATGACAACAAAATTCCAGAAAAGTCGGCCCAACTCACCTACAGATATCGCTGTTGTGCTCCTCTGGTAACTGCACAGGTAGTAGTTAACATGATCAGCAAAGCAAGTCTTGATGCCTTACAGTTGTTTGCAACAAGAAGAACAATCACAAATCGGATAAATTCCACTTACACATAGGACAATGAATGCACAAGTTCCTGTAGGCCATCAGGTGAAAAGCCAATCTCATCGAACAGAACATGGTAGTGAGTGGGTCTCGTGGTTCCCTGTCCAATCAAGTATGAACAGAGCGATGAATCATTTAAACAAAGCACAAAAGGATGAGAAATATAGTTGCTTTTACTGAAACAACTAGATTAAATAATGAAAATCACAAGGTGAACTACTATAGAATCTATAACTATCACAAGGGGAAGTATGAAAGGATAATTTCCTACATATAACAGGACAGAGAAAATTTTATTTCCGTGAAAACAATAAAATATGACTAGAATTGCAACCTCAAAGAAGTAACATAATTGACAGACTTTGTCAATCAATACTCACAATCATTCCGGCATGGGCACACAGGTAGAAGTCATTATTCCGTGGATGACAGACTTTGTTGTCAATCACAGTTCCTGAAAAGACAAACACCATAATGTTCCCTCTGAATCTATGTACTGTATAAAGGTATGTTGAAAGTTTTACCAGGTGGAACATTATCAGGGGATCCAGACTGGAAGAACTTAGTGTGGTGGTTCTTCTGTGCAATAATCACCGCAAACTTCGGATCCCACTTCTCATCAAGAAACTTGCATGCCTGGGAGACGTGTATGCCTGTCTGTTATCTCTGCCAGAATAGGGAAAACCAATTCCATAAAATGACACTGGCAGAAATAAGTAACCTCGATTATCTGGTCCAGCTCCTTGTTGAGAACTTGATTGAATTGAGATTCACTGACACCATCCCTGCAACCAAGAATAACAAAATCATAGTCAGCTGGTGATAATGCAAGTTACAAGGATCCTAAGGTTATTGGAGCAGATCTGAAACGTGAAACATCAGAATTTATTGGGGAGGAACAAAAAGTTCGAGAATCACATCAGTAACTATCAAGCATAGGTGAATCAGATAATGCAGTCTCCCTGCGTCAACACTATCACATTCAACATCTCCCTCTCTCTCTCCACACACAGAAAAATGTTTTTGTTTGCAAAAAATCAAAGAAAGGTGCAGGAGACATGAACCTGAAGATTAAGAAATCAGATGATTGCACACAACATGAGTTCAAGATGCATCAAATTCGAGTTTAAGACATAGATCTGTATATTTCATGGTATTGCATGAATGAAACATAGCAAAGTCAAGGAGACGTGAACCTGAAGATTATAATTTGATCTGGTTTCCTCTTTCCCGAGCTTGTATAGAAGTCCACTAAAGCCTCCCTGCGTTCGGATATGAGGTAAGTGATAGTGGACACTCCTTCGACTAAGAACTTAACAAGGCCTAACCAGAAGCAGAAAATGCAAACTAGGTCCCAGTACTCGTGAGAGACTAGCTGAAGAGAGAATGGATGGGGTATAGCAAGTATCTTAATCAAATAGTTTTAAATTCCCATGTTCACCTCATCATGCCTTCATCTGTGGTGGTACCAGAAACTGGCTTAAACAGGTTATCAATCATCTCGTGCTTCGCCGACTGAGTCCTCACAGAAGCCCTATAGCGAGAAATTAGTGGCCAATGCCTGGAACTGACCACCTAAGGTTCATAACGAGAAACTTATCAGCAACTGTCCTGACAAT
This sequence comes from Hypericum perforatum, assembly GCA_012979155.1. Classification (NCBI taxonomy): domain Eukaryota; kingdom Viridiplantae; phylum Streptophyta; class Magnoliopsida; order Malpighiales; family Hypericaceae; genus Hypericum; species Hypericum perforatum. The sequence continues at coordinate 85,493 of SOPF01028118.1, read as the reverse complement.
GATAGAAACGTGCACCAAAACCTATTTCATAGGTTTAAGATAGCACGAATGTCAAACACTTCACAAGCTACAAGAAATCATAGTAATTACAACAAAATACACAATCAATTTACATACCGCAGCAATGGAGGGAATATCTGAGCGACCAGGAGAGCCATGAGAGACATCCATCCCAAGGATAAGTGTGGGCTTGTTAGAAATGAGAGGTATCGACGGAGAATGTTCAACTGCCAACAAAGAATTTAACCCTCCAAGCTACAAAAAGGGGCGAGAGTGAGGTTGGCAGAAGAATAAAAACAGCCATCAAAATTCGTTTTTAAGGGAAAAACAACAATTGCAGTTCTCGACAATTAATAAAGCAAACAGACAGGCTAAAAAACAAGAAGAGGTAAATTAGTGTCCAAGCAAAATAGTGGTAACCCAGACAGTAATGAAGTTACCTTTGCATTGATTTTCAGCAGGACATTGGTGAGATACTGATCATTGACCTTCATCGGAGCAATGCACTGAGTGAAGATTCCAAATTCAGCAAGATTTTTTCGCTTCCATGGACCTTCATGAACGGCAAGATTTTTAGTTAGAGATAACTTTTCATTTGTCCAGGCATCAAATTAGAGTATCACACTGACCATATAATTCAGAATTCTTCCTTTCAGGGAGTAAACAGAGCAGGAATTTTGGAGCTCCTGGAAGTTTAGATCGAATCTCCTCAAACATTTTCTCCACCCTGACCAGAGTTGGTGCTCGTCGCATTTGTGGACTCTCTTCAATAACATCAAATGGAGGCTCCATAGGCTAGCACATGAATGGAACAGAAAATATTAGTGAAAAGAAAAGACAAAAAAACTTAAAAAGAAAATCTAGGAACTTACGATTCCTTTCATATCTGCACATTTCTGTAGATCTCGGACAAGAGCGCGTATATCACAACGAGCAGAAAAATTCACAATAGCCCACCTTTCAACTTTAGCAGGGTCAACCAGTTTCTAAACAGGAAGTACGCATCAGCATCAAACTCTTCTCAGTGAAGAATATGCAAATACATAGCTAAATCCTGAAACGTCATATCACAATAACAGCAATAAAACAATCACCTTGTTGTTGAAATTCCACCTCCCATTTCTTGGAAAGAAATCTTCCCCATTACCCACTTTCAGCTGCGGACCAACAGCCAACCATAATCATTTGCAAGACGTACAATTTTGCTGCATACTAGAATGAACCAAAAAAGGACAAAAGACAAAGGCGCTGTAATGTAAGCCCATCGTGTGCACCTTTGGAGCTGGGAGAATACGGCCATCCACTTGAGTAAAGTTGGTGCTGATCGAAATTCCACATGAACGGAGCAAAGGTTCAACACCATAATTGCTGCTTTTCAGAGCCTAAAATAAAAATAATGATGGAAGACACTCTAAGAATGTTATATAGTAGTGGGCTCTCATAAAATAAAGGGAAGATACATACATGAGACAAGGTACTCATCCTTTCCTGAGGCTTCTGTCTTGACTTTTCTACTAATGAAGATCGTTGAAGTGTAGAAAGTGCTTTGGTGTACCGTTGCAAGGACACCAATGAACACAGCTGCATTGATTGATGAAAATAAACATTTGGCAGTCAAATGGTATATAGATGGATCTATTCTCAATGCTAAAGCTAACCTAAAGATTAAGACAGCAAAATATAGATACCTCAATGGGAATATAAGTAGGACGCTTTGGCTTCCCAACATTAATGCACGGCAGATCCCCAGAGTATCGCAAATCTATCTTGCGATGATGAACAAAATAATCAAGGACAGTTAGTTCAACTGTTTGGACTTCATCATTTCCGTCACCATTTCTTTTCTTCATTTCAAACCTGAGGAAAACAATCTATTAAATTTCACGCCTAGCCAACAATTATAACATGGTTGCAGTAGAACAACGGTAATGTAAGTTAAAGAATCAAACATCTATGACAAAAGAAAAACTCACATCTGCTCTTTGCAAGGTTGATCACTCAAGCCAGTGATTTTATACTCTTGATTTGAAGGACTGACACTAATCCTCAAGTTCTTGAGCACTCTTTTAGCCTGTTGACCAGAGGCACAAAGTATAAAGATTCGACCAGCGACACGAGTAATGCTGAAATAAACAAATGAACAGCTGCTACCTTGGTCCAGTCAAGTGAAAATGGATCCCTCACGTTTTGGTTTGCAATAAGAAAATCCACAACAGGACCAGGCTGAATTATCATTGTAGTTGAAACATCTGAAGTAGGAAATGGCGATTCCTCAGAACAGAGAAAAAATAGTAGCAGAAATAGTTGACCAAAAACCCAGTAGTCCACCCACCAATATTGAGAGATAAGCCTCCCTGAGAGGTCCTGAAGCTTGAATGGAATCCTCTGCAGCCAAGAACCCCACCACCTAAATTCACAAAGTTCTTTGGGTCGTTGTTGAAGAAAGATTGACGCACAAGGAGGCAACCCCTAGAATAGAACAGGAGCATCTTCAATTTCAGTAAGAGAATAACTATCCTTGAATTTCAAAGCAAAAGCTCCATCCATGAAAACAAAAAAAGCCAAAAAAAGCACAAAAAATGATTAACTGTTTGGCCGCATGCTGGCGTAGTATAATGTCAAGCACTCTAAATGCTTCCTGAGAATTCTCTGATTCCTGACCCCGCAATGCATTTGCGATTGCTTGCATGGGAATCTTGGCAGCATAAGATATCTCCACCTTGAATGTCTTGGAGCGAGATGGACGCTTAAACCTTTTCTTGTCAGTCTCGTGAGGGCTCCCATCAGGGCTGGCATTACCATTGTTCCTAAGAAAAAGAATAAAAATCACATGTAAGATCAGCTGAATAAACAGCCAAAGACATCCCAACAACATGCTCAACCAACTGTACATAAACATTAAATCATGCCAATTTATATATTTAACAACAAAATCAAAACACCTGGCAGATGACATATCCTCAAGCACGACAGTAAACTCCAGCTTGTTACCCGGGAGGGCACCCACGGTGAACAAGCTCTTCTCCCCATCATATGCAAAGTCCTTCCCAGCAAGGTCTGCCTTGTACGTCTCCTCTACCTTATCCAGCAACTTTCTCCCAACACCTTTCCCCTCAACAGGGCGACCGTCTTCATAAAATAAAGCAACCTGGAACACAAAAATAAGTAACTACTTGTCCCCAAAACCACAAATTCTGAATGAGGCTAACCCAGATAGACGATATCGTACGCTGTAGTGGAAGAAGTGTCCATCAACATTTGCAACGTTAACTTTGAAGTGGTTGGTCAGCAGGGGAATCTTCTGCCCCTTGGTACCCATCCCACGTCGGGCACATGGAACCCGGACTACCTTCTTCTCTGGCTCAGTGGGTACAACTCTGAGCGGGACATCATCTGGTAGCACCGGAGGAGGCGGTGGAAGGGCTTCGGTCAAACCACTCCCAGCTCCATCCAAATTTGCCTCGGTATCAGACATGACCTATCAAACCCACATCCAAATTAGCACCTCGAAAACCAAACCACAATGCATGTTCAAAATAAGCAACACAAAGCCAAAAAATAAAAAAATCTGTTGAAACAAATCAAATATATAACTGTCTCTTCAAATATTAACTCAAAAGTAAGTGCAATACTCATATTACATTTTCAATTCAGCAGCTCAAAAACAACAATGCATGTTGAAATTAACAAAACCCAGAAGCCCAAACCCCAAAAAAAAAACCTAAGGATCACGCCTAGTAGACAATGATCTCTGCAAATAGTGTAAAATTGCTTCGAAATATGCTAAAATCCCAAACACCAGAAACATAAACAAAAACCAAGGATCATGCAATTAGGATGATGTTACTCAGATAATAACAAAAAATAAGTATAAAATCGTCACAAAAAAATTAGTGGTTAACAAAAAAAATCAACTAAAAAGATAAGTATACAGTGTCTCTTAAAAAATTAACTCGAAAATAAGTACATTACACAGAACACATTTCATATTTAGCGCGGCAAAAACAACAATGCATGTTGAAATAAACAAAACCCAGAAGCCCAAACCCTCAAAAAACAGTTAAATCGAGCGAAAACCATAAATCCCAAAAGTTAAACCCAAGGATCGTGTAACGAGGATGATCGTACTCGAACAATAACCAAAAAAAAAATACAAAATCGTCAAAAAAAAAGCGGGTAACCAAAAAATCAAGCGGGTTTCTAAAAAATCAAGTACATTCTTCAGTAAACGAAACGAGCTAGAGCGAGAAAGAGCTATACAGAGAGGGAGTTACTTGAGGATGGAAAGTCCCTTCGTCGTCGTCGTCGTCGTCGTCTAGGGTTAATAATATACGGTTAAAAGGGAGAAACAACAGTGGAGTGGGAGTGGAGTGTGACGGGAATTTATAGTGGGAGTGGTTAAAAAGGGAGCAGTAGCTAAAGCTAGGGTTTTTTTTTTTAATCTCTCCGATACGATACGATACGATACGGTGCGTTTTTTGCGGATGACGTGGTCTGGTTGGTTAGAAAAATTCGCCGAATAATAACGTCAGACTGATGGCTAGTCCTTCCTATACTTGCGTTCATTATTATTATTTGGTTGTGTTTGTTTTGTTTGTTAGATGCGAATTTATAGTAGAAAAAAAATATAAACATATGAATGTTAAAATACTTTTTTGGTATAACAAACTTAATTATGAATTATTAAGATTTGGCTTCAAGAAAATACTATTCAGATATTTCGCTTTTCATCTTTGATCATGATCAAGGTAAGACCATTATGCTAGTCTATGTTAATGATATATTAATCACCGAAAATAATAGTGATCAGATCAGAAGATCGAAAACTTTTTTGCACACAAAATTTGATATTAAAGATCTTGGTAAGTTGAGATATTTTATTGTCCTTGAATTTATTTATTTATCTTAAGATTTGTTCATGAATCAGAGTATATATATATATATTCTTGATCTTTGAATAGAAACTAAAAAAACTAGTGCCAAACCTTATAAGACACCTGTGAAGTAGAATCTTCATGTGTCTAATGAGAAAGGAAAAGCATATTTTGAATGTTCTAAGATTTTAGAGACTGGTTGTGAGGTTGATTTTTAGGGCTTATATTAATTGGTAACCAGTTTCATTAGAGCGATTATAATATATGATGCTTAGTTCAGGATTCTATGCATGGTTGCCTCCTTAGCAACTATTGCTTGTCGTATCTTGTGTAATTCATAGTATTTTGTTACAAATAAAATTATATATTTTTTAAAAGAGTTTAAATTAGGTAGCATTTAATAAAACGACAAATATTTTGATAAAATATTTAATATTTTTTTTCAGAATTTGAATTTAATATCTGGTTCTACGTTAATATAATTATTTATTTTTGTATACCACCTATACCCAAACATATATTTACCAATAATCCAATTTTGAATTGGGCGATGTGCAAAAAACTAAAATATCACTTCAAAAATAATTTAACATAAATATAAGTATTTGTTTAATATATATTAAAACTAAATTTTCACAAAAAATAACATCTGACTATTTCTCATGGAAGATTTTCCAAACCCGGATTCACTTTCTTCCGCTCTCCTCGGGAAAACATTTCAGTTTCATCAATGCATTACAAGGTTAATTATATTTTGAAATAAGTGTACTTAAATATTATAATTTTACTGATTATTATTTAGTTATCTTAAAATTTCAAACTTGTAATGCAATTTATTTCATTATTTATTGGTCTGGAGGTCTGATCTGATTTTTTATTATAACAAATGTGGATTGTGACGTGGCTTAAATAAGAATTACTTAACGTTGATGTGGCAGTAAGTGAATTAGCAAATTAGTACCTGATTTTATATAAATTTTTTTTCAAAAACCCAAAGTCGGATTTGTGAGTTCTGGTAAAGATCGGATTTTTATGGGTGCCCAGATGGTAAATTATTGTGTTGTGGTTGTTTTGAGAGTTTATAAGAACAATGGACACCTGTTATATTATATGGTTGCTATTTTGGCATTTTCACTGTGTTTTGGGTTCCTTTCCTTTGGGGATGGATTTGAAAATAGAGGGAGGTAGGAGGAGAGAGCGAATGGGTGTGGGCTAACCGGAGATGGGAATTTTCAATTTTTTAAAACAATTTGTCGCTCGCCCAAAAATAACTCTGATCAAATCTCGGGATCAATCCATGATAAAAAATGAAAAAAATTAAATTATTTTATAATTTAAAATCACATGATATCTAATCAATAATCCATAAAACCACCAGATATTCAAATATAATTTTCATTATATTTTAGTAACATTAACTATCAACTACTTTCTTCAAAAATACAAAATTCTAATAAATATAAATATTACTACCGAAATAAAAGAAAAGAGAATAAACAATTTAGCCGAACAACGAGAAAACAGACGGCAAACTAGCCAACAAACACATAGTTTAAGAATATAATGATTACCTACTAACTCGGCGGGAAGATTACGATAGAGACTTAATAATGAAAATTCCTAAATATTTTCTTCCCTCACAAAAGTTAAATAGAAAAGTCAACCTTATCGCAGATAAAAATAGCAACAAAAAAGAAAAAAATATATATATTTTTCGAGAAAAGGCGCGTAAACTTGCAATTGACCCGCCAGTATTTTTTTTTATCCGAACAAACAGACCAAGATTCACGAGGAAAGTATGAAGTGATTGAATTTTAAAGTTTGATACTTTATTCACAGATAAACTAAATTATTCGTATCTGACCAAAAAAAAAACTAAATTATTCGTATAGAGAAAGAGGAGAAAGTAAGTTATAGAAAGTACAATGAAGATGCACACTTAAATAATCATATATATACATCGGAGGACTTAGAGATGGTTTATAAGAAAATTAAAGACTTTTTATTTATGCTACATGAAGACAGATAAATTGAGATCAGAAATTAATTAAGTAGTTGTTCCTCTCGAGGTCAACAACTTCCTTGAATCATCTACATAGAACACGAAGAAGACCATGATCTTCATATGGTCTTCAATATGGCTGCATAATTAGTACCCTGGTGATCATTAAGATCAATCAGGTTCTTCTTTAATCTTCAAGAGAATGTGTTCACTTAGAGTAGATAATGACTATTCCTTTGGACCACAGTGTCACCCACTCGAATATTAGGAATGTGAGCAATGTAGGGCCAGTCCTCATCCTTGTTGCTCTCGCATCTCTTCGACGGTCGAACATATATATTGGTGTATAATCATTTGAGTAATGTGAGCTAGACCAACTTGAATAGTGAACAGATATTAGAACAGAGGGTGATCTAGAGCTCTTGAAGGGTATGCAAGTGAAAAAGCCACTTAGGCAATGATACCATGTCGGGGATTGATTCAAGAGTAAGAAGACAAAAACATCCAAGGGCTAGCCAACAGGCGAACTGATAATCATCTAACTCATCTTTCAACAAGTTCAGGTCTTTACATTGAAAAATGTGTAGGGTCTCGAGGGATCTAATCCCAGTGATCGATATAAAGCATTTAATCCACCACATTTCTTGATATGCAGAGTCTTGAGAGAACCCATGTGGAAAGAGACAAAATTGATAGTAGAGTAATTAACTCGTGACTTGTTATTATCTATATCAACTTTTTTCATGGAATCTTCAATCACAGAGGTTGAGTTACCATCATCATTAATCTGGAAATTTGGTTTAAGCTCATCCTCTCGATGTTTAAACATATTTTTTTTATATGGATTATGTCAGAAAATTGATTAGATATACTTCAATATCACACTGAATATTAATCCACCACATCCACTCAAATGCCCATCAGAATAACTAGATACCACCAGTGGTTATGAAACATATGGACTCGTATCACGCCTCTATCATTTACTCCATTAAAGATGAAGAAAGCTAGACAGAGGAAACATCTTGCCAATAATTGAATAAATGTAGTAAGAAATGAATAGAATAAAAGCAACGAATCATGAGGACTTTGCTTGCTCAAATTCCATTTTTACACAACCACACCCATGAAGAGGCAAGGAATGGGTAAAATATCCTCCAAGCGAAAGGAAAATGCTAAACATACGATAAAAAAATTTCTAGCTGAGCATATCTGTAATCATAAAATAATCTAAAAAGGTACATCAGGGAAAAACATACATAGTTTGATCACACGAAAATAAAATGATAAAAAGGACTTACAGCACCACAGGGACAACTGTCAAGAACTTCCGATTACGTGTAAGCTGCTTCCTATTGTCCATCTGCTCCCACCAAGTTAACCCATTGTAGATCCCCTGGTCGTCCGCAAACGGAGTCCCCTTCTTCGAGTGGAAAAAATGGTAAGTGACCTGAAAGGTGAATGCAATTTCAATCAGCAATTGAACAGAGAATGACCATAAACTCTGGCTATAATAGGGAAAAGTAGACCACATCAAACTAGTTTCTTTCGTTTAGAGTTTTGCTAGACTGCTCAGAAAAGGGGACCCTGGACCGACCAATCAATCACTTGCTAGTGAAATTCACACTCTCTATTCAAAACTTAGTAAAGTCCTCAGGATGCACCAGTCTACTAGATTTTAAAGGCTGAAGCGCATGTTTCTTCTACTTCACCGACTCTCATTCGGGCAAAACACAGAATGTCATAAACAATGGTTCGTAACGTTCATCATTTAACGCTTCTTTTATCCCCGAGTCATCCATGCCAATACCAATGTCGTTTAAATGATACAAACAGGAGAGACAAGCTCCCATGAGGATGCCAACACTTCAAACAACACAATCAAACAGCAAGTCGTAAATAATATGAAAGAGAAGAGCCCCTCGGTTCTTCCCCTACAAGTTCGGTGAACCTGGCTCACCATTTTCATGACAAAATTGTTTCAGTAGTTCTCAACTATTTCTTTTTATTTCTTTTCATTTCGGTGTGAGGTCTTTATTTATATTATTATCAGTATATTATTGCCGAGAAATTAATATTACATGTCTCAAATTATGATTATCACATAAAATCCTTAATAAAATCATAGTAATTATATTGCAAAAAATGAGCTTATTTTGTCATTATCGACCTAAAATCAACAATTCTTAAATAACAAATTTATTTTATCAAATCATAGCTTTTATCACTCATATATAACATGTAGGAAACTAGCCAATACAATAAGCAATAATCATAATAACTATATCATTAACATCAATATTAAATACATTGACTGTTAGTATAAATTTTCTTACTATCTCCAAAATATCTCCTTTTTTTCGTTTGAGATTAACATCGACTTAAATCTCCACTTGTTTATCAACAAATTCACAATATCTCATTTATATGAAAATCTTACATGTTCACATTTTCTCAAATATAAAGACTTCACATAGATTTTGCAAACACGTAGACTCTAAATTAATATATTGCCGTTGAAAATAAATAAATAAATAAATATGTATATATTAACATCATATATAATTCAATAATTTCACGGAACAGTTACCATCTTTAAATTACAAAAATAATGGTTACCATGCAATTTGTAATGCAACAATAAGCGTTACATTTACCATCTTTAAACAGTCGAAGCCTTTCTTAACGTGATTTTGCAGCCACATTTTTTTTTCAAACGGCCACTCAGAATAACTATTAAATTCCCACTAATTATTTCATACACATATATCACCGAGGCACTTGCAATTTTTTTTTTCCAACCTGCAGAAAACCACAAAAACTATTATTAACGTAACCAACAAAAATACCTTAGGATAATCCCATGATCCATATTAGTAAGATTAAAACTTACAAATTTTGTTTTCTCAGAAAAAAAATAAGCCAATACATTTAATTTCTAGCTAAATACCTTAAATAGGCAAATACATCTCATTCATTTATCCTCGTAAGCATTGTAGTTAATTTGGTCATTTACTCAAAGAATTAACTACAGACAACTGCAATACGGTTTATATTCCTAGTGATATAACGACTATCTTAGTTAATAATTTTCTTCACACATGTAACTCAACAATTTATCAACACCAACGACATGCATATGGTCCAATTATTTTGGTCGATAGAGATCCACGAAAACATAAAATATCTCAGTAATCAAATCAGTATTTATGTGGATATTGTGTACCAGGGCAACTATCACTTGATGAAAATTTTATTGCCCTATGACTCGGTTAGCCATAAAATCCCCATCCGTGACAATGCTAAGCTCTATCAGATTTTCTATATTATCTTTGCACTCAGTACCAAAATAAGAGCAACAAACAAGAAAAAAATGATTAATTTAATAATTATTGATGCAAATGAAATACAAATAACGAAAAGAACAATAGTCTCCCTCGATGAGGAAAAAGCACCGAGACATGCCATTGTAATAATATTTTTTCAGCCTCGTAGGCTTCTCACCGCTTGCCCGAACACCATCTTTTCATGAATTTGAAAATAAATGATGATAATCATTAAATCTAAAAGTATTTAATATTTTTTCTCAAATTTTTAATTTTAGGGTAAATTATTACAATTTTATAATATCTCGTATTAATCACAAATTATTTATGCATACTTCAGCACCAATTTGCTCAATTTTTTCCACAATCCAACCCATAGATCATTAGGATGTTCGAGGCTTCATTCTTAGCCATTTTCGGAACTTCCTGAACACCTATATCAATTAGATCCTTTGACGCGCGATGAGGGAGATCGGATTGTTGTCCGGCTCCCTGATGAAATCTCAAGCGTTGCCAGTGATCATAAAGAAGTGGGTTTGGAGGGTTGAGACATTTTAATGTTTGTCGAGTTACAATGTAACAATGTTTGGAGTTTAGCTTTTTTTTTTTGGGTGTAGTTCTTGTGATAACCGAAATTAGGAAGGAACTAAGGACAAATCAGTTTCATTTAGAAATCATTATTAAAGATTAAATAACATAAAGAGGATATCAAAAATTAACTAATACTACAGAAGAGGATATTTTACATATAAAATTAAGTATGGAGCAACCTGAAACTCTTTGGAATAAGATTATACTGGTTATTTATGGCTAATCAAAATATACAATTTTTTATGAATTTTACTAATATCGAGGAGAGCTTGAGAGACGCCAACTAGATGGATGGATGGCATAGAAACCCGAACTCGTGAGGGCGAACTCCATTTTCAGCTGGAATACATACTTTTCAAGCCATTCTTAAAGACATGCAATGAGGAGATAAAAATCCTTGGGTTGAAGACATTACATTAAAGGTGCCTCTCTGTTGATTATTAAAGCTGGGGGGACTAAAATGAAATTTACTTTGGGTAACTTGGTGGGCTGTGCTGGGTCGGATTGGACCTTCATTTGTGGGCCTCTCTCTCTCTGGCTTCCCCTCTTTTGTTTTCTCCAAATTATGATACTTTTGTATCGTGATTTGGAAATGTTGGATTTTGCTCGATAATATGTATCATTGGAGCGGAGAGAATCCTCTGATACTCTTTTCTCTGGTACATGCTTAAGAAGAGATCGACGGCCGCTAGATCTTCTTCTGTCGTATATATATATATCAATATAAAATTTATTTTCCTAAAAAAAAACCATTGACCTTTTCGTTGAACGTGAAAACGTCGGATGTGAAAACTAAAGGAAAACATTTGGAATGCAGTTACTATGTTTGGCAGAACAAAAACACTCGAAAATTAAGTAGAAAATTGTTTTAGTTTTAACCAAAAATATCTAGAGTCGACCATTGGAAATGTTATTAAAAATATTTGTTGTAAAAATTTTATAGCATGTCAAACATTCTATCTCACCTGAAGATAGATTAGTTTGATAAAAATGTCAGAATATCGAGTAATGTAATAAAAAAAATTATTGAATTTTTTAAAGATTTATTTAGATTCAGATCAATAATATTGAACAATATCTGTTTTGAATTCAGACTGATAGGTTAAAATATATAGAAGCATAACTACCAAAGACGACAATAATTATATCCATCTCTTTTGGAGCAAGGAAAGTATCTATCTAAATAGCTAGCTACAAGATAGAAACAGATCTAACTTCCTAAACAAAAAACCAAAACCAGAGTCCCCATCTCCTTGTAACAAGATTAAATTCATAAAACACTAAACATCTAAAGAGGTGTCAAAAGACCCACAGGAAGGATACCAAAAAATTATCATCAGTAGCTTCATCAGAGCTCATACCAAAACATCAATGGGCCAAAACATTTGGAGCTATTATTGAATGCATAATTGTGCTATACGAGAAATCTCTAACCTAGTGACAACTTGAGTTATCTCACGCTAACACCTTTTATTATTATTTTTACTTGTTTGACATATTTTTAGTTAAGGGATTGACTCATAATTAACACATAACTATAAGTTAATTATTTCATAATCAATGAACAAAGTTCGTTGATAAATAACAAGGTTTACTTGTTGTAGCGTGTTTTCACATGATCGTTGTAACGAGGCATTATCACCGGTCGGTTCACGATCACTAACGGATCAGATACGTGAACGATTTCTACGAATGACATTGCTTCATAAAATCTAAGATCTACATGGACTAATCTGTAATTCGTCCCTTCTGAGTGTGGATTTGGGTGGCAAAGTTGATGATTTAGTTCTAGGGATTTCCCTATTTATAGAAAAAAATCCCTCCAACTTGTTTGGCATGCATCGTCACGTGTCGTCAGATGGCGCAACGTGGCGGATGCCACACATGCAAGCTTCCAAGTGGCTTGCAGCATGGGCCGGTCCACGGATTTGGGCCCGATGGGCAAGGGGCCCAACAATTAGTCCCAATTTGACAAGGTTAATATCGTTTCGGTCTAGGTTTGGATCTAAGAAAATAATATGTCATGTGATAAAAACTGATAATATGATATGACACATAAATGAAATAATAATGTGACATAATATGAGATAATTTAAATAATATAAATTTGCGGATATCACTCTCTATCGGTAGACTAAAAACCTTAGTCATCTCAACTCTTAAACAATCACGTGTGTAAAAATGTTAAATCACAATATATACTAAAGTTAACTTTAACCGTAGATCTACTATCAAATTACGATTTAACAAAGGAAGCAAGCAAGCCAGTTAAGAGTTGAATCATCTTACTTTCCTCTCTCGGATCAGACAAGGACACGGACACGGACACAGACAGACACAGAGACGTTGACGTAGACACGGACGGACCCCGCACTTTCATCTTTATGTCTTAAAAATATATGTTACATATAAATATAAAATCCATCCTCTCTCTCTCAAAACCCAAAAGACAAGTCCAAAATAGAATAAACCTGCCCCTCTGGATGGATAACCATTAGAAACAAACTTCTTTCCTCTCCTCTCCTCTCCTCTCCTCTCCCTCCTCCTTAGTCCTTTCCTCTTTCTTTTCCCTGGTATTGACTTTTTCTTGCCCTGCTCTAATTGTTATATGTTGTTTCACTTCCATCTGTTTGATGCTTCAAGTTATATACTTGGAGCATTTGTTCCCCTTAAGTTTTGTTTGTCTCTTCTGTGTTGACCAGCCCTTTTGGTCTCTTGTTTGGGTCTTTCCAACTTCGGCGTGCTTGTTTCTCTATTGATCCGTGATGTGGGTTTTGTGCAAGTAGATGAACATCGTGTTGGGTCGAGGTGGTTTCTTGAAAAGATGAAATATTATTTGATGCTTTCTACTTGATCACTTCTAGTGAGTTTTAGATGGTTTCTACTTAGAGAGTGATGATTTCTTGGATCATATGTGAAATATTGTTGAAATTATATGCTCTCTCATTTCTTGCAAGCACTGAGTTTTGGTATGTTTCTTGTGTTTGTGCTCTGATGTTTACAGGTCTGGTCGTGTGAGGTTCAGGATTGGCTGCTCTGTTTTGGGGTACACTTGGAAGTTTGGTGGTGGAGATCTGATTTGGATTTCTTATTATTTGGATAAATTGTTCGAAGTTTGTCCTGTGGGGAACCATGTTTATGCTGGAGGACATGGGATTTTCGGGTGACAAGGAGTTTTATTCAGCTCCATTTGGGGAGGGAGATACGTCCGGGTTGCAGGTTGGAGTTGGCGCTGCTATAGAGGATGTCTACAGTGATGATGATGATTTGGATGTTGATGAACTGGAGCGTAGGATGTGGAGGGACAAACTGCGCCTGAAGCAGCTAAAAGAGCAGGGAAAAGGTAAGGACGGTGTGGATGCCGCTAAACAACGCCAGTCTCAGGAGCAGGCTAAAAGGAAGAAGATGTCGAGGGCACAAGACGGGATCTTGAAGTATATGTTGAAGATGATGGAAGTTTGCAAAGCACAGGGCTTTGTTTATGGGATCATCCCGGAGAATGGGAAGCCGGTCACTGGGGCATCCGATAATCTCAGGGAGTGGTGGAAGGACAAAGTTAGGTTTGACCGAAACGGTCCGGCAGCTATTGTTAAATATGAGGCGGATCACTGCATCCCGGGCAAGAACGAGAGCAGTAATCCAATGGGACCAACGCCGCACACACTACAGGAGCTTCAAGATACAACCTTGGGATCACTGCTGTCGGCCTTGATGCAGCACTGTGATCCTCCTCAGAGGCGGTTTCCGTTAGAGAAAGGGGTTTCGCCACCCTGGTGGCCTACGGGAGACGAGGAGTGGTGGCCTCAACTGGGTTTGTCCAAAGACCAAGGAACTCCACCGTACAAGAAGCCTCATGACTTGAAGAAAGCTTGGAAGGTGGGTGTTCTAACTGCAGTGATCAAGCATTTGTCTCCTGATATCGCTAAGATCAGGAAACTTGTGAGGCAGTCGAAGTGTTTACAGGATAAGATGACTGCCAAGGAAAGTGCTACTTGGCTTGCAATTATTAACCACGAGGAGGCTTTGGTCCGGGAACTTTACCCGGACTGCTGTATACAATTGTCGTCTGCTGGTGGAAGTGGGTCTTTTGCCGTTACTGATTGCAGCGAGTATGACGCAGATGGAGCTGAAGGTCAGCCAAACTTCGATGTGAAGGAAAACAGGCATGAGTTTTTTAATTCGACTAATCTAGATCTAGAAAGGACAAGAGAACGGTTTCCTCTTTCACAGTCAGCTTATCCATCAAAGGGAGAAGGCTTCAGTACTGAGGATTTCATTCGAAAGAGGAAGCCTGCTAGTGATTTGGGCAGAATGATGGACTCGAAGGTCTATACGTGTGGGTTTGTTCAATGCCCTTACAGTCGGGTTCATTCAGGTTTTAAGGATCGCATTTCCAGGGACAATCACCAACTTATTTGCTCATACAAAAACATCTCTTTGGGATTTGAAGTATCTGATTTCCACACTAATGAAGTCAAGCCTGGTCTCCTTCATCTGCCATGCACTCAATCCCAGCCCGCTCCAACAATGAGCTCATCTCAGTTCGATGTGACTGGAGTTCCAGAAGATGGGCAAAAGATGATCAACGAGCTTATGTCCTTTTACGACAGCAGCATTTTAGGTAACCCCGTAAATTCCAGTAACGAGGTTTCCAATGGTCGGAGACTCTCGCAGCAGCAGCAACCGGAAACGTACTTGCATGGCCAAGCCAGTGTAATGGCAATGGATGCCTATCAAGAATCCAACTTCAGCAACCACCATCAAATGTTCTCACAAGATCTTGGCCAATTCGACAGATGCAAGGTCTTCAATTCGCCATTTGAGGCCAACCGCAACAGCAGCATTGGCGACAACCTCAACTTGGTGTTTCCATCCCCATTCGATTCATGCACCTTCGGCTACAAAGATGATCTGACAAAGCAGCAAGACACATCTATCTGGTTCCAGTGATGCTGCCAACTAGCTCGTTGCACCAGATGGTGTATGCATCTGGAGAGTGCAGGCTAACAAAGAGTTGTTTGCACGTTGGCCGTCTCGTTTAGGTCTAGCTAGACCTTAGATAGTAAACCTTGTAGGTAATAAATAGGTAGCAGGCACAAGCATGGACTAAATAATTAAGTCAAGGCCACCTCGTTACTTGGTATTTTGTTAATATACAGATGATCATATATATGCTGTCATATGAGTAACCAATCTCTGCAACTTTTCTTCATCTTCCATTAAACTTATTTAGCACTACTAAGACACAACTTTTTTTCAAAGGAAGAGGCCACTGGTTTCTGATTACAGTATGTTTCTAAACGACTTAGACCAAAACTTTTAGCATACTTTCATTCGTAATTGTAATCCTAAGCATTAAATAGATCATTCTAATAAAAAATTTAGGTCATCTACAACTAAAAAGAACAAATTATGTGGAAATTCGGAACTGAAAAATGGTGAAGCTAAAAACAACTTTTGCATAGTAGGAGACCATCTGGAGCAGCCATCCTTCTCTCCACGTGAAACTAAGACCCACAATAAAAGAATCTTTAAGTACCATGTAGTTTGCCAAAAAATCACTTTAGTACCATGTGGTAAAGAACTCTTAATTCGAGTCATACCTCACCAATTTTCCATCACTTTGGTCCCAAATTACGATATTGCCCCTCCCTGAATCAGAACCTAACCAAACCCAATTCAACCGGACCGAACTTATATTCAATTTAACCTAATAAAGCGTAGAAAATAAGATATGACTCGGATTGAGCTGAAATTTTACAAGAAGCATCCTGAAAATACACACGACTTATAGAAAAAAATTTAGGAATTAAAATAGAAAATATATCCAATTAAGTTGAAACTTGTCCCATTGGGAAGAATCCTAAAAATACACATGATTTACAAAATAAATTTTAGGAATTTTAGAGGCACAAAAATATTTCTTTTATTTTTCGAAGTGCTAAAACTTCGTAAAATCGTATAAAATAGAAAATACATCCAATTGAGTTGAAACTTGTCTCAGAAAATCTTAAGAACTCCCAATCAATTTAAGAATCAAAATGCATCCCTGGGACAAGTTTTAACTTAATTGGATGTATTTTCTATTTTATGTAATTTTATGAAATTTCAACGTTTTGAAAAATAAAAAAAATAATTTTTTACGAAGTTTCAGCACTTTGAAAAAAAAATTACTTCCGGGCCTCTAAAATTTCTGAAATTTTTTCCGTAAGTCCTGCATTTTTTTAGGATGCTTCTTGTAAAATTTTAGCTCAATCCGAGTCATATCTTTTTTTTATGCTCTATTGGGTTAAATTGAATATGGGTTCGCTCTGGTTGAATTGAGTTTGGTTAGGTTCTGATTCAGAGAGGGGCAGTATCGTAATTTTGGGACCAAAGTGATGGAAAATTGGTGAGGTATGACTCGAATTAAGGGTTCTTTACCACAGGGTACTAAAGTGATTTTTTTGCAAACTACAGGGTACTTAAAGATTCTTTTCCCTTATTTTATTAAAGATGCCAAGTTGGACAGCCTCTTGTCTGGCTTGTGATGCTGCTCTTTTTTTTTATTTGTATTTTTTTTAATATGGAAAGGCAGACAGATTCAACTCATGGGCGGCTCCTCTTCTCTAGACAGCTGTCTAGCTACTTTGTTTAATTGCTTTGATTCAAGTTAGTCAAGTACTTATTCGTTTCATTAAATTTAGGCAAGATGGAGTCATGTAGAAGTCATAACAAAGTTATTAATTTGTAAAATTCTAACAATATGAGTACATCTAGAGATACTTTGTGGATATATAATATTTTTAAATTTTTCATTATCATGTTTGTACAATTTTCTTGTTAAATACCATGTTATATTTTTTTGGGACAAAAATACCGTGTTAGCATCCACAAACAATGAGATTTATCAAAGTGATAGAAAATTTGAGTTAATTTTTTTAATAAAATATAAAAATATTCAACTCCGACAAAAACTCAATAATAATCTTGGGTTCTAGAAAGAAAAAAAAAACTCCCCTGGCAAAAGGTTACAGATAAAAAGTTGAAGGGCAATACTTGTAGTGAAGTGATAAGTTCCTGGACAGGATTCAGTACAGGACTACCGTTTATTGTTTTTTACAGGATTAACATGTCATGAACAAAATAATAATTGACTCGTTCAATGTGCGTATTTATGTTAGTCAAAATTATATGTTTCTGTTGGTCAGAATGACATGTTTTTGTTAGTTAGAATGGCGAGATACAGTTAGTCATAATGACATAGTGTAATTAGTCAGAATGACGTATTAATATTATTCAATAATTATGTATTCTTATTAGCCTAAAAATAGTGTGTCCGCCGTTTTAACTCAATTTGCTATTTTGATATAATTAGGTCCACCATTTAGACGTCTAAGATAGATTGCTGTCGTGGAGACACCTAGCCAAGAGAGATAATCATAGATCGGAGTGGGGATCTCACTAATGAACTCATCAATCGTCATAATCAAGTTTGCCATTTTGATACAATTCAGTATGTTATTCAGGCGTAAGATAGAGCGTTGTCGTAGAGACATCGAGTTGGGAGAGAGAAACAGAGATTAGAATTGAGTTCTCACAGATGAGCTCATCAATTGTCGGCGAGATCTCACCGGAGTCGTACTCCTGTTGGTGTCACCGACTCTAGAACCCTAGAACGTAACATCTTCACTCTCTGGCATTGTTCTTCATCGACGTCAATTTTATTTGGGTTAAAAAAGAAAAAAGTGACGGAGAAAAAAGAAAGTACAAGAGAAAGAGAAAGAAAGAAGAGAGGAAAGATAGAAAAAAGCGAGAGTAAAAGATAGAAGAGAAAAAAATGTGAGAAAATGTGAAAAAAGAGAGTGTGAACGATAAATGATATAAATATTTCCGTAAATCTAAGCTATTAGATTTTATTTGCAAAATTTTTAATGCGGTGAACGATACTATCGTTTTGACCAAAATTAACTTATTAGATTCAACAACTAATCTGACTTCTTCGAAAAATCTTACGTAAAGAAAATGCATTATATTATGGATAGACCGTAGACGCATAATTTAAGTTTACTAGAATATAATATGGAATGAATCGTGGGAGTTGTACATTACTGACCCTTTCTTCGAGTCATCTAGCATGTGACTTTAAGTACCTTTATTATTGATTACTTGCAGCTTGCTCATGTTGGCTTCATCCTTGGAGAGGATGTAACCATTTTCAAATTGGTACACTCGTAGGTAATTCGAGACGTTACAGGCCCTCGAGAGCTGCCACTTTCAACACGACTCAGATGACCAGAAAGGTGATAGCTAAGGTGAATCAGCACAACCCCCAAAAAGGGAAGAGCTATGACCAACATATTTAATCTAGGGTCACAAAAAATGAAGAACAAATAGTTTTATAAAGCTTACATGAACTAGTAGTGCCTTGGTTATTCAAGTATTACTATTGATCAGAAAAAATGAGAGAATTGAAGAAAGTGTCAAAGTAGAGACTATCAAGGAGGTAACTCGGGAAATGACGAAAATATATAAATACACAAAATAGGCCTAGAAGATTTTGTTCTATGTTTATATTAGGCGTAGTCTCTTACGTGTTTGTTTATGCGAACTCTATTGATTTTTACCTTTCCGGTGACCTTTACTTCTGTTTTTCATAGTTAATCTATTTTCTCGGAGTAATATAATATATAAGTTACAAAAAAATTACGACATTCACGAAGATGAAAAAACTTCAGAAACCGAATCCAAACATTTCTTCTTGTCCTAACCAAAGAGGCACTACTTGTCGACACACCAGACTGTTTTTCTTCGACAATGCCTCGACAGATGTTAGACATAGCAAAGACAACGAAGAGGAAAATCAGACTTATTCAGAGGTATTTCATTAAGGGACATGGAAATTGAGTCATCATCTCCAAGAGTCCCCTGAACCACAAATAAAAGCAGTTCATGACTAAAGTGAAATCAGTTCAACAATAATACTTACCCAGAGAACCATATATATTTTTTTAAAATTTCTGCTCTTTTTAGTTAAACAATATCAAATGATATTCAAAAATTGGCTAGTTATAAGTGATTTATCATAATTTTGTCTCAGAACTCGAATTTTCCAGAAATTCATCAATTGGACTCAACTCTTTAAAGTTTGGAGTACTTAATACTAGTGTATTCCGAACTATTCGAACTTTATACATGATTATGTGGGTTGGGAATATAATTGACGTGCACTAGCTAAGTAGTCACCTTTGCCTTTATTCCAACGTGAGATTCTTCTCCTCCTCCTGTGGATGGAGTCAACTACAAGGAAGAGCATCCAATTCCTATCTTCCACCTTTCAACTACCTCTCCACGTTATTATGTCATGTTGGTTGTTGAACACCTCGCAAAACCTCTCTTTGTCTCTAAGAAAAATGGCCCAAGCCGTACTCTTCAACGTTGCTCAGGGAATCCTAAACACCCTGGGCTCCCAACTTCTCCAGGAGGTCAGGCTTCTTCATGGCGTCGAAGCCGAGTTCGAGAGGCTCAAAGGCACCGTCTCCACCATCCAAGCTGTGCTTCTTGATGCCGAGGAGCATTCAGCAAGTAGCCACCAAGTCCGACAATGGCTGACGCAACTCGAGGACGCGATGCAAGGCACCGAGAATCTGATGGATGATTTCTCCATCGAAGCCACGCGAAAAAGAGTGATGCGCGGGAGTAAGTTATGGAAGGAGGCACGCATTTTCTTCTCGCGCTCGAACCAGCTTGTTTATGGTCTTAAGATGGCCCATAGGATCAGGGACATGAGGACTAGGCTGGATGAGATCGCGGCCAGCCGCAAGTTCCACCTCGTGAAGCGTCATTCGGAGGGGCGAGCTGTGGCTGTGGACCGACGGCAAACTCACTCCCATCCTCCTCAAGTAGTGGTTGGGAGAGAGGCTGACGTGGATGCAATTCTGGAGCTTCTGTTGTCCAGGGACTATGAGGAGAATGTGGGGGTTGTACCGATCGTGGGAATTGGAGGGCTAGGAAAGACCACATTGGCTCAACTCGTGTTCAACCACGCGAGAGTTAAGGAGGAATTCGAGCCACGAATATGGGTCTGCGTTGCTGATGATTTCGACGTGAAGGCAATAGTCAAGAGGATGTTAAGGTCTACCGAAGACGTTGACATGGACCTTATAATTGACATGCTTCATGAGAGAATTAACGGGAATAAGTACTTGCTCGTGTTGGATGATGTGTGGAACGAGGATCCTCTCAAATGGTGTAGATTGAAAGATTTGCTGGTAGGTGGTGCTAAGGGGAGTAGGATCATCGTCACCACCCGGCTTGCCAATGTTGCGACCCTGACACGTCCGATCGAAGTTCATCAGTTGCGAGGTTTGTCCGAGGCTGATTCGTGGTCATTGTTTTCTCAAATGGCATTTCCGAGAGGAGAAGTCCCTAGTACAAGCTACAAAGAAATTGCAGATGAGATAATTGTGAAATGTGCGGGAGTTCCATTAGCCATAAAAGCAATTGGGGCCATGTTGTTCGGCAGAACATATTCCGAGTGGCTGTCCTTTCGAAGTAAGGAGCTTTTGACACTGTCTGAGGGAGAGGGCAACATCTTGTCGATTCTTAAGATAAGTTATGATCATCTGCCGTCCTATCTTAAGCACTGCTTTGCTTATTGTTGCTTGTTCCCCAAAGATCACGTGATCAATGTTCCAAAGCTTTTAAATCTTTGGATGGCACAAGGGTTCCTCGATCAACAATGTTCGTCCGGGTGTCGGGAAGATATTGGTCTCGAATCCTTCATGGATCTACTATGGAGGTCATTCTTTCAAGAGGTCACAAAGGATGATTGTGGCAATATAAAGACATGCAAAATGCATGATCTGATGCATGATCTTGCCACACAAGTGGCTGGATCAGATATTGTGGTGTCAGATCCAGAAGGGAAACTTGTGAACAAGAAAATCCGTCACGTGTCGTTCAAGTTCGGTCCAACCACGCCATGGAAGCTACCCGGATCTTTGTTGGAAGCCAATGATGTCCGAACTTTCCTTCTGTTGCATGACTCGAAGAATGATTTTGAGGTGCATGACTTGAAGGATGATTTTGAATCAACATGCATAATGGACAAGAAGCAATGGGATGTATTCTCTTGTAACCTTCGATTCATACGGTCTTTGGATCTCCATAGCTCGGGGATTGTCAAGGTTCCTCGTTCGATCAGCAGGTTAAAGCATCTAAGAGACATTGACCTTTCTTATAATAATAGTATAATTCTGCTTCCTGATTCAATTACCGAATTATACAACTTACAAGTGTTGAGGCTGGTGGGCTGTTATAGTCTAATTGAATTGCCAAAAAACATTGACCAACTCATCAATCTCAGCCAGCTCGATCTCACCGGATGTTTTCATCTACGATGCATGCCTCGTGGATTAGGAAAATTGACTTCCCTCCACTTGTTAACAATGTTTGTGGTGAAAAGAGACGGTTTTGCTTGCCAACGCGCTGCTCGAATCGAGGAATTACATGGCCTGAACAACTTGAGAGGACAGCTGGAAATCAGCAATCTGATATCTGCAACATCCGATGTGAATGCAGCCAACTTGAAGGAGAAGCAACATCTCCAACAGTTAACTTTGGACTGGGGAGCTCCATCCATTGAACGGTGGTACCCGAAGGACGACATTCGTGCGATGGCCGAAGACGAGATGACACTGGCACTCGAGGCACTAGAGCCACACAAGAACTTGAAAGTACTTGAAGTGAGGCGTAATAAAGGACCAAGATTTCCCAAGTGGCTGTCTTGCCTCACAAATGTGGTGGAGATCGGATTATGGAATTGCAAGAAGTGCAATTATATTCCGCCACTACATCAGCTTCCTCATCTCCGACGTCTGAGTATTATTAATTTCGAATCGCTCGAGTATGTGGACTCCGAAAACATGGTGCAGGAGACATCATCTTTCTTCCCTTCCCTGGAGGTTCTGGATCTCACAGGTTGCTATATTCTAAAAGGGTGGTGGAGAAGACCACCAACAACAGCAACAACATTACAATGGCTTCCCAGATTTCATCTTTTGTCCGAACTACGTATCAGTTGGTGCCCAGACTTGGCATCAATGCCGCTGTTTCCACCTCTGAAATCGCTCGAGTTTGGAGCCCACAGTGTCAAGTTCTTACAAGACATTCTAAAGGCAACAGCTACTGCAGAACAAATCGCTTCTTCTTCATCTTCTATTGCTTTCTCTAAGTTGCAAGAGTTGAAAATAGTTGACATTAAAGATCTGAATCAACTGCAAGAGGAATTGTTCTGCCACATGGGTTCTCTCAAGGCTCTGCATATCCAGAATTGTGGATTAAATGCTTTAGATCAATCACTCGGATATCTGACGTCCCTCGAGACCCTTCGCATTACTGTCTGTAAGGACCTGAACCTGTTGGAAGATGAGCGAGATGATCATCACGTCGCCTGTTGGCTAGCCCTCAGATGTTTACGTCTTCTTACTCTTGACTTAATCCATGACATGGTATCATTGCCTAAGTGGCTTTGTCACTTGCACACCCTTCAAGAGCTCCGGATCATCGCCTGCGATAATCTCCATTCGCTGTCTGATTCGTTGGTCGAACTCACCTCGTTGGAGAGATTAAAGATCATCCAGTGCCATCTACTGTCAAAGAGATGCGGAAGCAACAAGGGCGAGGACTGGCCCTACATTGCTCACATCCCTAATATCAGAGTCAACGACACTGTGATCCAAAGGAGTGGTCGTTATCTACTCTGAGTAAGGATCTTTTTCTATTCGTGCAAGGAATTAACCATGTAAAAGTTTCTTGCTGCTTCTGATATCATTTATCTACTTGATGCAATTTTAGGGACAATAACGGGTAGATAATATATTTTTCAGATTTATTGTATGGTATAGAAAACAATAGTATTAATAAGAGACTTAGATTTATTTAATAGATTTCAACAGTGTTTACATACAAAACCACATTATAGTTCATCAACCATGCTGAAAATTAAGATATAACACATCACCTGTAAGAAAATGTCACAAACACTAATGTAAAATCCCAATGCTTTCTTCTCCTTGCATATTCAAATTTGCAGGTCGCAGGCTAGAAACTGAGCACCAAGAAACCCCTAAACCCAACAAGACGAAGCCAACAGAACAACTACAACATAATTCATGTCCAAATGCAGACATGGAAGATGTAATCTACAGTGTACTACTACATTACTAGAAACAGACACAACCAGCCGACAAAATCCAAACTGCAGTCAGTTGCTAAAATCCGTGCTTCCACTGCGAGAACTACCACCACTGTGACTCTGTATCGAGAGACCCCTCATGTGGCCAGCCACGGTGGAGCCGTCGACCTTCTTCTCCCGAAAGAACCTCTCCCTCTCAATGTGCTTTGCAGGCGGAGGCGGAATCACGACGGATGGTTGCGTGGTCGGTTCCTGCGGTCGGGTCGAAGACAGGGGCCTTATAAGTGATCGGTTAAACCTTTCTCCTCCTGGGACAAGAGAGTGATTCTCTCCTGAGTTCCCTTCTTCTTCGGGCCTCGCACACGCCTTTCCATTGCGAAGCCTATCGAGTTTTCAAAGATGAGTAACATTGGTTAGTTGCAACAAAAAATTAAAAGCGTCATGCCTCATATATCGAGGTTTAGAAGCGCACCTTCTCAAGAGCTGCTCGGGCTCCTCATCCTCCTCTTCTTCAGACTCTTCGTGATGTTTATGATTTACGGCTGGCGTTCTTCTCTCTGGAACAGCAATGTGATTTGCAGTTGAAGTCGCTCTGTCTGGGACTGTAAACCTATCCACCGGTGTAGGCCTACTAGAGAGAAGAGCGTCATGCTTTGTCAAAACCCTCTGGAGTTGCTCATTTAACTCGATTGCCTGAGAAACCAACTTCTCGTTCCTGGAGAAGACCGGTGGATCACGGAGGGGGAGTAAGGCAACCGATACACAAAGCAGCCACAGAAACCACTTTATACGACAGAAAGTCGGCTTACCGAGAACTCATCACAAGATGCAGTACTCTCTGCTTCTGGAAGGAACACTGCTCGACAAGATCAAGAGTGAATTCGTCCTTTGCTGCCTAAAGAGAGGAAATTGTGTAGCCATAAGGAGGAATGCAAATTGGTACCCAGAAATTTTCAACAAAAATCCAGAACTCATCTCGGGAGGTTCATCCTTTGCTTTGTCTTTTATGCACGAAAAAAGAGAGAATTTGTTCTATTTCCAAATGCGGTACAAGGACCAAATAATAGTTGCCAATTTTCCGTGACATGTCGTGGGGTTCCATGATGTTGGTTTAAATCATTAAAAGTACAAACAAACTCACAAGTCGTGTTCGATTTCATATAAGGTTCAGAAGCAAAATGATATATTCATCTACCTCAGGTTTTCGAGGATCAACAGCATCAAGAACTTCTCTCAAGACTTCAAGAGCATTTGTAGCCTTCTGAATGATGCTGAGAAAGACAAAAAGGAAAGCAGTAGATTATAAGGCATTAGCATCACATAATTGCGGTTATGGTAACAATTAAAACTAGTACTTTTGAGCTGGAAGATATATAATTTAATGCAAAACATTGCAACAAACATTGGTCACCTCTAGACACCGGCCCCGAAATTGTAGACTCTAATCTAAGCTCAAATCACTCTTACCAAATGAAGAAGAAATAAAAGAAACCATTTTCAGACAGCCTAACTCTTGATAAAAAAAACTTCAATTGACGAGAGAAAACGGTAATCAGATGCAATGGTTGGGAAAAATAAAATGATTGTCATTTGCAACGTTTGGCTGCCATCTAAATATTTTAGGATGCTTTTCACCGGAAGCATTAAAAACAGTTAAGCAAGCTCGTTGAAAAACAAAGTATGGCATGTTGCACGACGAGCTGCCATTTTCTCTAACATGGTTAGATTTCCAAGGACTTCAAAGATGATTTTCCAGTTATATCAAGGACAACAAGCATCAAACATCAAACATCAACACTCAAAGGAACAGTACCTGGATTCAGGAACATCCTGGGGTTTAGTTTGCGGAGCGACTACGACATTTCTCGGTGCTGCAACCACTTCATTGTGTGGAATCGCCCTTGCTTGAGAAGCAACTTCACTTGATCTTTGAGGAAACTGTACACCAGCGCTCTGAGAAAGAAAGTTATGAAACCAAATTACTTCTTGACGAGCATAAAAATATGAGAAAATGGCAGAATAACATAATAGCTAAAGCTCTAAATTGAAGGAAAAATAAATAAATGAAACCAAACAAGATCATTGGAGAATCAATCATCCATGGACTACTAAAAATTTTACAGTGAGAATTCTCATTTTATAACTCATCAAATTATGGTTAATACAGCCCAAGTTAAACATCAGACCAAGTTATATATATCCTTAGATCCGGCCTTGGTCATCATAACAAGGAAGGTTGATAGATGAAGAATACTCTGGTTAGCCGCTTCCCATTAGATATAATTACTATCATCCAACATACTGAAATAACCAACCATTTGCAATGAAAAGGTCCAAGCAGCATGTTGGTTTGACATAGATGCAACGTGCTTGTGTCTCTTCTTCAATAAGCAGGGATTACACCATCCTACTAATTCGGGCAGAAACTATCTCTTGCTTATTGTTCTTTGCATTCCAGAGAGTGTTTTTTTTTTCTTTTTTTGCTAAACAAAATGAGTTGAGAGTGGCATGTATGTGTATACATACCACCAGCTCGAAATAAGCAGTATAGTACTGAGGAAACTTTCCACTAGCTCCGCCAACAGATGTCTGTGTAGCATCAAGAAGAAGAAATATCCTCTCTCGCACTTGTAGATCTGACTGGAAACATATCTCAAATTCAGTACAAGAAAGATAAACATAAAAATCAATAAATCTGAAAAGAAATATAAAGGCATAACTATTCGACCTTCCTCTTGACGATCTTCACAAGTATAGGGAGAACACCAGTTTCTATGACCTGCTTATGAACGTTTTCCCCAATGTTGTTCATCAACATCTCCAACAACTGTATAATTGCATCAGAGGAAAAGGGTCAGTTCATGGTGACTTGCAGAGTATGGGCACGAACAAGAGAACAAAATAATACAAACAAACAAACTAATGGTGTTCATGTAGCAAAAATGGTGACCTACCAGCACCGCATATAACTGAGCATTCGGATGCTTGCTAGTCAACCGTTTTTTGATAGCTTTAATAACACCTTTAGCCAATCTGCAAAACACCCAACCAAATAGATGAGAAGCAGCCATAAAGGTGCTGAATTCTTAGCAAAGAACACATGCAAGTTGAAATGTTTTATCAATTGATAGGTCATGCAGCAAGAAAATTAAAATTCAGAATATTGTATCAGGCTCATGATAAGAAATATATTATTATTGGTGAAATGTTCTTGGATATCCCATATAACAAGAGTATTTTCATTTGTCGAATGCGTCTGAGTGAGTGATTGTGGGCGATTTCCATCTCAGTTTTTCAAGAGTGAATTCTTGAATTCAACAATAGATCTTAAACAGATAACCCCATCAAAATCCCCAGTAAGCTGGACAATCTACTCAACAATTTTCATGATAATTTAGGTGGAGATTTGATATGCTGCCTTTGCAGTTATTGATAAGTTCATTCTCTATGCACTGCTACCTAGCTATGAGGAATTCACTCCAAGCACCTCCATGAACTATAGAATCTAAGAAAGCGCAAAGTTTAACCCTTTGTTGGTCAAGGCAAAGGGGAAGGAAAAGGAAATACAGAGAGTTGAATCTCGTCCAAATTTTACCCTCATTCAACGGAATCTCTTTTTTTCCCCTCCGTTAACAAACTCAGCCTAAGATAAGAGGTACTCATAACAGCAAGAAGTGCCACCTGGGATCACGTGCAACAACTTCACAGATTTCGATATTCTTTGTCCAGTCCATTTCACCCAATTTTTCACTTGTAGCAGAGTTCACCAGTTCAGTAGCCATTGAGCTTTATTGCTACAGAAAGAAGAAGAGGTGAAAAAGAAATAAAAGTGCAGTGATGATAAATCAACACACCATAATACAATTCCAAAGCAAATGTGGAAACTCTGCAGAATGTTACAAAAACTTGCCAAGATACTGGAGAGAACAAAATCTCAAGTCTCAACACACATTTAATTACATCATGCCTCAAATAGAAAAAAAACAGGGAATATGTATGCGTACACAGCAATTACCAACAAATAAGATGTGCAGATGAACAGTATGGTTAACGTGCAAGTTCTTTTAGGACATGCAACACCGTCCGTGCCGCAAGTAACAGCTCTTTTGACAGCATGATGATCTTGGGGCGACAATGTAGCAGACAAGCACGAAATTCATTCCTAATCATGTTACTACAAATAATGGCTATTGCTCCAACAAGAATTCACAGATAAGAAGGATCTGGCAAAACAACAAGCTCAAATCCCAAACCACTGCAAAATTTCTCCAATTACTCCCGCCATTGTAAGGAAGTCCCTCCATGCCCCTAGTCCTTCTATCGCATTCGACCAATCAAGAAAACCAGCAAAGGTAATTTTTTACACCACAAATATATGCCAAGGTATAAACCTTGGACCTCCATCAATCGTCCTATGCCTTATGCAGCTAGGCCATATTCCCTTTTGGCAAACCAACAATCCTAAAACACTCCAATTACCTGTCCAGGCTGCCTGTCACTAAAAAAAAAGCTAAATTTTCTAATTTAGAACTAAAGATGTCATCTTGAGGCTACCATTCATGTAGAAACTAAACAAGAACCAGTGAAAAAGCAGAAAGTTACCTGCTTTAAGACAAACAACCAATAAGGCGCACTGGGCAGTTCAAGGACAAGCCAAACTCATCACCTATATGTAAATAACTAAACTTGAAGCCCTGTTACTAAACAGGGTCCCCCCAAATAGTTGCACTTCTGGCCAAGCTGGGTACCTACAAACAAATATGAAGAAAACAAATGATTTGGGTCAGATCAGTGATAAATAACAGATAATAAAATCTTACCAAAAAAAATACTTACTCTGATTGTTTAAATCCGAGAGTTACGACAAAAATATACTTGTTTAAAAAACCTGAAACTTCCTGGGAGGATTTGCTTGGGAGGAAAGGAAAGGGAGATAGATATAAGTTTATAAGTAGGGAGTGGGATTCTTGGGACTTGTGTGAGTGAGGTGGCCAGGCAAAGGAAATCCAAAAGGAAAAAAGAAAAAGAAAAAAAAAAGGAATCTCCAGAGTACTTCTTAGTTCTTCCCACACATGCAATCTGGCACCGCCCTTCGCTTTTGTCTTGTTTTTAGCTTTCTTTTTGGGCTTTTGTAATATAATAATTTATATTATGTGTGCTATGTACATCTTTATATAGACAGCGACAATAATAATTCAACTGATGAAATTGTAGGAAATTATATCTATGATAATCTGATGGAGATGAAGCTGATCTCGATTCGAGGACGAATCGTCTTGAGGGAGGAGAGAATGATGGAGATGAAGCTGCGCTGATGTTTCTCGATAAACACGACCGCATTCCGCTGTTGAAGGCGACAATTTAGGCGTCATTGTCGTGTTCCAGTTTCGGTAGTATGTCTAGTTAGGACTCTGTTCCTATTACAAGTCTAAATAGGAATCTTTTGTTTCTTTAAGTATTTTATTATTCCTGTTAGGTTTCGGTGTCTTTAATCTCCTATAAAAGGAGAGCTATGTTATTTGTTTTCGGCCGACTTTGATTATTAATAAAAAAACCCGGGTTTACACCCAACCCTCTGGTCTCTCTTCCTAATTCCAAACGAATCAAGGGATTAAGACTATTGTCGTGAATGTTCTTACCTTTCGCTGCATCATAATCCAACTTCTCTATTTTTATGGGAAGCAGAAATTATGTGATGAAAAATATAAAAAGACAAAAAAGAGGATGCTTATCACAGAAGATATGAACCAAACCAAAAACAAAACAAACTAAATAAAGTTTTTTTCTCGTAAGTCTAGAGAATCTTTCGATTTTTTACGCTGTACGATTCGATCCTCAATTCTTTTACGTGTGCAAGAACTAATCAGGTACAAATTTACTATTACAATCATGTGAAAAACCACGTGGAATTTCTGTAATTCAACAGGTATTTTGTTTAAAATTTTGGATTCATGTGCTATAGATATATTTATAATCACTTGGATCGTTCAGAAATAACTGCTAATTTAATTAAAAATTACGAAATTAAAATATAGTAATTGTTAATTTAAATTCAAGATTACTCTGCCGTTCCTTAAACTTGGATTTTCGAACATTTTACGTTCTTTGGAAGATGACCAAAGATACATTAGTTTTACCTTTCAATAGGAGAGATATTATATTTGTTTTCTATTGTATAGATAAACTATATTGTATTTGACCCGCCTAATTGACCCTTTCCTAACTAAATAGAAAATGGTTGAACAGATTGCATCATCAAATCTATGGGTACCTCAAAAATATATCGGCGAATATTTAAAATGGATGGCGTCTCCTACTCAACAACCGAGGAATGGTTTTTGTCTCCCCGTTTTAGGAGCTACCGACATTTTTCGTACCAAATTTTTATTAAAAAACCATTACTCTAACCAAAATCACATATCTATGTTAATATCAATTATTATTTGGACACTTTATTGAACAACTAATTTGGACAACTAATTTAGATTAGACGATATTAGTTGTCATTTTCATATAGTAAAGCCACATCACACATAAAAATTGGAATAAAGCCAAGAAAGCCCCATAAAAAAAGTGCCGAGACGCTCACTTCATTAGAAGGAGTATAATTATCACCAAAAAAATTAGATGGAGTAAAATATCTAATTTATACGTATTAAAAATTTGTCTATATGTTAAATATAAAAATTATAAGTTAACATTTGAGTAGATTGATCTCGTGTCTATTATTGTACGCATACAACTTTATTTTTTAGATATACAAGTTCTAAAAAAATCATATTGTTTTTTCTCATGTAATAAATAATGGCTAGTTTCTTTTTTCAATGAACTATTCTCGATTTTATCACGAGGATAAATTTTTCGGTTATTTACGATCAATTAACGAAATCCGAATCAAGTAATTATTTAAAATGGTTTCAACTTTTAATAAACGCCTTAAAAATTGTTGAAAATAATGGATGATAAGAGAGTTGGATTACAGAGAAAGTCGAAGAAATTATATTAAAAAATGAATGGTTTGTTATAGACGAATATACAACTAAAAAAAAAAATTCGTTGCTGCCATAAGTCTGCAACAAAAAAAAGTGAGGCTCTCTAATCCTATAAGGTCTGATTTTAAAAAACTTAAACCAGTCAGACTCACTATTTCGACCGAGATTACTAAGTTAACTGTTTCAAATTATGAAAAGACAAAGCTCCGACCACCGAAACACTTGCAATGACCTTTTAAAGTACTTACAATGCCCTTGAAAAGCGCTATCTGGGGGAACAGAGTATTTTGAAAAGAACTCTACAGCAGCGCAGCTCTAGTTGAACGTAGGAGAGCTCCTTGTTCACCAAAAAAAAAAAAAAAGGCATTCATTAAAAAACGTGCAGATGATCACCTGAAAAAAGAAAATTAATTTGCGACAATCCTCACAAACACAACTTAGATAAAACAAATCTAACAACAAAACTAGTCCCCAATTGCATCCAACATAGGAAAGAAAAAAAAATCAAATATACTTCAAAGAGAAAATAACATTGCCTGGTCTTGTTCAATACATCCCTCTGGGGAAATATAATTCCATTAGAATTTGGAAGAACCAAAATGAGAAAATGTCTTTATCCCAACTAGGGTGACCACAAGTCAAATCAAATTTGAATTATTATTCACCGAATTAAAATTATTAAAATTATAATTCGTATTCAATTCAACAAAGTATGAATTCAAATCCGAGTTAGAATTTGTTTGAATCTGTTCGAATCCGAATGGGTTTTTCTATGAATTGGATCATGGTCACACCTAATCTCAACCCTAACTTAAAATATTGCATATTTTCAATGACACATAAAAATGAACTCCATCTACTTCCGAAAAATACTGTTCAAGTAAACGAACGCGAAAACTATTATCGACAAAGTTGATCTAAGCTGTAAAAACTTGAATCTCTTTCAAAGTGTCTCGAGGGCGAAACATGTGAATGAAAATCTCCATAAATAGAACTAAACAGTGCTCGAGTTTGGATATCATATTGTAAATTATCTGATATTCACTATCTTTATTATTTAGTGTGTCATGTATCATACTTAATAGGGAAAATCACACTAATGTTACTCTGAGATTGTCAACTCATCATCCAATTTATTATTATTATTATTATTATTATTATTATCATTTTATCTTTGAAATGATTATTCTATCCCTCTAATCTTCTTCTCTGTTTGCCACTTCCCCGAGATAAACCACTGTCGTCGAGGTCCAAGTTTGAGATACTAGCCGATGGACACCCCACCTCTCTCCAAATTTGTAATTTATGAACAAGTTATTTTTTTTGTGTGTTAACCATAGATTTTTATTATTTAGGGTGAAAAAAATAAATAACTTTCAAAAGAATCACAATTAGAATTCAATAATATTTAAGGTAAGATTTTGTTATTTATTAATTCTCATCCAATGGAAAGTGTGTTTTTTTGTACTGACCTCAATTTAGACATTTTGAATATCTTTCCGGTCCCAATTTAAATTAAAACGACGCTACCAAGTATGTCTTAGCTTCTCTAAAATGAGTAAAATATTATCGCTGTGCGAACAAAATTAGTAACAGTACTGTAACACATCGCGTATTTTAAAGCTAATATGCTGTATCATAGATAGAGTTCTCCCTTTTTTCATTTAATTATAGCATTAAAGTCCAAAGTATCATAACATTATATTGGACAACATCCACCAAAACAAATTCGTCCAGGAAGAATCCTCACTGAAACTGATAAATGAACGTCTACAAGTCTCTGAACTGAACACAAAAAGCAATTACATAGCAGGCAGAGTTTCCAACCTCAAAATAGCCGTCTAGACTTGCAAACCCAAAAGGCATCGTTCTCGAAACAAGGTAGCGAATGGGATGACAAATACGAGGATCGGTTAAATACTGCCTTAACGGATGACTTCCGCATTGTGTTACCACACGAACGGGCACCCGAGAGACAAGCAGCTCACGCCTTCAAGGATACATATGCACAAATGGAAGTTTCTGCAGTTAGTTGAATCCCTCTAAAGCAGCTGAAGCTGATGTTCGGTATGTATGCATCGCCATTTGCAAGAGACAAGAAAGAAAAGTGCATGCTCGGGAGCTAGCATATCTTGTGGAACCCACAGCTACAAACTCCTGTAGTCTATAACTGTAACTTCATCCTCCGGAGCGTCAAGGTCTTGATAGCTGCACAAATTAACACCACAATGTATTATTCACAAACCGACTCATAACTGAATGTGGAGGAAGCATATCACATCACATGCATAGGATGCAAATTAATGCCGCTAAAGTCTCGAGATAACCTAGTAAAAAATACAGTTTAAGCTTAAATTACCAGCACTTGGGTTCATGGATTTTCTACATACATTTTACAATCTCATAGAACTCCGGGCAGGTAAATCAATATGTTAATACCAGCAACTCTGTTAAAAGAAATCCATGATTGACAAAATTTTGTCTCAACATCTGGTAAGACAGGTGTCACTACTATTACCAGACTTCTCCTACCACCGGAGTACACAAGTATGGCTTAAACTTGCATGCTAAAACGTTTCAAATAACATATCTTCACGATTATGCAAGTAAATGAGATCCAAGAATTACCATCTGACGCAACTCAAATAACATAATCGAAACCATAGACTATTCTGCACAAATTTGCCAAAAATCAAAAGAAGGTGCTACAACAAGTCCAGTGTGAGATCACCTGCGAATACGTCGAGGATCTTGTCGAAAGCCTGGAGTTAGAAGTACAGGGGATGGTCCAGCTAACTGGGGACCAGGTCTTCCGTTTCTTCCACCTTCAAACGAGGGAGGACCACCCTGGTCTCTAAACATCCGCATTGCAACTTCTGGTGGAGCGGGAACAAAAGGACCCAACGGACTGGCAGATAGAAAGCAAGTTTAACAAGTCAAAAACAACAAAGCTGTCAACAAAACGAGATTGATGGCAACGCAATGAACATCAGAGACGTACCCAGCACCGGGAACAGGCATCAATACTGGCGGAGGGGGTACATCAGATCCAAAAGGAGCATGGATGCCTTGTGCTCCAAATGAGTCGTACATAGTTTCATCTAGACCATTTCCATCAGGTCCATCATTGCCAAGCTCAAAGTCACCAGATTGGGCATTTTCCGACCTATCAAATCTGTCTATTCCATTTCCTAGATTGTCGCGTTCTCTGCGATTTCCACGTTCATCTTTAAATCGGTGCCCTGGACCCAACCTTCGTCCCATTTGCTTGTCCTTCTAATCAATTGTCAAAAGTGCACATTAAGGTTAAAAAGCAGAAAGCGGCAGAGCCAATACCATTACAAAAAGAGGAAAGGATATTCCAAATAAGAAACACTGATTAGGTGAATATCATACCGGTATCTGCTGCTGCATAACAGGAGTTCCCCCAGGAGCATTAGGGTCACTGAATACAAGAGGATAAATGTTAGGAACACACACAAACATGAACAAAAGGTCAAAGTTAATGATCTACATCGACACAGTCCAGGCACTCATCAGCTAATACAGAACAGCCAGCTGCTTGCATTACAGATTCGGCAAAAACCACAGGCTTGTTTAAGCAATATCATCATGAAGGACACATCAGCTAATTTATATAGTCAAAACTTGAATTCTCACTTCAATAACTAAATTGATCAACTTATCTTGCAGTTTGGAAGTAAAGAAATGAAGGAGGGAGAACATGGATAAGAAATACTGTACAATGTTATCTTGTCCTTAAACACATGATCACCCAATCATGCAATTGGACACTTCACCAGGTAAAAGAATATTAAGGCATGCCTTTATATATTATCTGATAGAAGTTCATGTTATTGTCAATCGTTCATCAATCTAACTGATATGCCTAGAGTTTCAACTGGTCCATCACATAATCAAATCCTGAACAAAGCACAATAAATGAGCCACAAACAGATATTTTATTGTTCATAGCACAAGGTTGTCGACTATGCTTACTTCATATAGTTCTGGAAATAGAGCTCTTCTCGCACTTTTGATGTAAGCTCCAGCACAAGGTCGGTGTGTTTAAGTTTAAGATGCTTGTGCACAAATTCAGCAGCATGAAAAAGCTTGGTGCATCCCTTGGCTCCACAACCGTACTTCCAACCATATTTTTCATCTCTAATCTTCCGCACATGAGTATCCAAAGATTCATTTGCTGTAGCGTCTATCTTATCCTTCGCAGTCATCACTTCCAAAGGATCTTGGCCCCTCAATCTCTCTTGCCAGTGTGAGTCTAGTTTCTTTTCCCAGTCAGTCCCACTATTAGTTGCATCAGAGCTCTTACCCTCAAACCTTACATGTCTGAGACCCTTCGATTCACTTGTTTCAATCATCCCGTAATAGTCCAAGCTATGGACACGCCAAAGATATGTAACAAGGGTATCCAGGAGTTCAACACCCTCTAAACCCTTGACAGATGTTAAGCCTCTTATGATGACAATTGGCCCAGTAGCATTACCATGAGATTTCTCTCTATTCATCCTCTCATTATCTGATCCAGATAGAAGATTCTCTTCAACACCTTTCTCAGAGTCTAGTTTGCGTAGAAGGGCTTGGGCTTGTTCCACATCAAGTTGGATTCTTCTGGGCTCTGAACTGACAGGGGGTGCCTTAGGAGCAGATGACTGAAGATCAGCTTCTTTTCTAGCATTTCGTTTTCTTTTTCCACCAGCATCCACGTCTTCATCAGAATCTGGGTTACCTGGTTGTCCTTTACTTGAAGCTAAAGAATTCACACCAGGACCTCTGAAATATCAATGAAAAATATACACAAAATTGTGCTAGTCAACAACCACAAAAAAATCTATCATTGTAGCCAAGAATTACACAATTTTGTGAAAGTGGTAATCTTACAAGTCCAAAGTTCCACTTTGCAGATCAAGCAGAAAATCTTTTGCAACCCTTCGTGCAAGTTCATTCCTCCTAAAGCAATGGTGAGATTCAGATAAACCAACACCACCAATTAATTCCAGAACCTATGTGAAAACCACTGGATTATGTAGTAATTAGATACCATTGGGTAGTTGGTTAAGTCGACGAACAAACCTTTCGATGACAGCGAGCAGATTGGTGGGGTGGTATTTGTCCTTTAACCTACAGATCCCACCATCCAATCATAATTAAAAGAAGAACCAATTAAATTTCAAAAGTTAAAGACAGACGATGAAAACTTCGTGAGATGGATAGATCATGATCAATTAAGAAAAAGAAACCTAACTCAGTGTGACAGCTAGATCATGATCACATAAGGATTAAGAGGGGGAAAGATAACTACCATTCCTCATTTTTATGTGCCTCAAAGAAAACTCGCTTTTGAGTAGATATGTATTCAGACCGGTATTCTTGATATCTGCATCATCAAGGACAAACATTTCAATCGGTTTTCCAACGAATCACGAAAATATTTAGAAAAACCCAAAAAGCAGCATGTACCTGCGTTCAGCTTCAGCTGGCAGTATATCATCTTCAAGTTCCTGAATGAATTGCTTGTATGACATCAAGCCCTCTCTGGAAACGTTAAAAACAAAATGCCAAGTTGATGAGAGCAAAATACAATGTTTGTGAAAACATATAATTTAACGATAAAGAGACACTAAAGAAGTAGATGATTATTAAAAATCTCTCATTATGGACACACCCATCACGTTCAGGTAGCATTCAGAGAGTGCTCCAATATCAAATATCCATTCATTTCATTTTAACAGGATGCCAATACAGGTGGAAAGAGTGCCCATGACACTACCATCCAGAGCCATAGTAGGACATACGTAACATTATCCTGGTTTATAGTAACTATAATGAATGGCGAACTGGTAAAACAACTGACCTCTGAGCACTTGGGTTAGAAACATCACGTGATGAATCCCAATCTGGATAAGTATAAAAGCTAAATCAGTCATTGCTCGTAATTAAGGTATGCTGTTCTGGAAATAATAACATATTGGACAGAGTGCATTATAGATCTTGCTGAATTCGGCAAACAGTACAATGCAGATAATTGAACACATAATGACTGGCAGCTCAGACACTTTGGCAGACACAGAACGACAATCATGGAGAATAAAAGATCATTGGCATTTCAGATATAACATCACGTAACTGAAGCAATCAAAGAACAAGATAGAATACCCAGTATACACAGCTACCCGCCAGTGTATGGGAGCTTGTCCTCGATGATGGGATACACCATGAATCAACATTCAAAGCCTGTGGGTAAACCCTAGAGACGAAAATCTCTCTGCCATCATGTTTATATTCTCTAAGTTGAAGACATAGTCTATCATAAGTAAGCACTCAATCAACATCAATTATCTTTGTACTCTTTCTAAACTACATATAAAAAACCCTTATATAGAACTAGAGTCCCAAGTACCTTAAAGTACCTAATAAACTACAAAATAATAACTAAGTTGTAAATAAAAATCTTGCATGACCAAAACCATAATATCATAAATTATCCCAATAATCCTAACGATACGGAAAAATCTATGAAGTGTTGTAATGAGAAACCAAAACTTATACACACTCCTTTCAATTGAGAGACAACTTTACAGTGAAAAAGTAATGGCTGCAAAATGATTCACA
This sequence comes from Hypericum perforatum, assembly GCA_012979155.1. Classification (NCBI taxonomy): domain Eukaryota; kingdom Viridiplantae; phylum Streptophyta; class Magnoliopsida; order Malpighiales; family Hypericaceae; genus Hypericum; species Hypericum perforatum. The sequence continues at coordinate 47,901 of SOPF01028118.1, read as the reverse complement.
CATAATATCTTCAGTTGTAGGATAAACTTAGTGGACTACCAAACCAATCCCAGAATTCAAATTATCAAGAAGCTGAAACTAACATCAAGCACTAGTACTTAAATTAACTAAGCTTATAATTGCAAGGTACCACTTCTCATCAAGAAATTGAACAACACTCAAGGGAACCTATTCTCTGTTGAAACGTGCAGAAAGCTAATCTCTTCAAACACGAGCTAGCCAGGATACCATGGTCTTAAGTATAATGTAAGTAGGCAATGGAAATAATTGAGTAGGATGGCTCAGAATTCAGAAATTACTGATGTGATTCGAACAAACTTGCACCTTATAACTCCATCAAAGATCAAGAACTCTACGTGAGAGGCATAAAATTAAAAGAATGTAATGTTGCTACCATCACCAACAACTACATTGGTTGGGGTGGGGTGGGGGGCTACAGTGAACAAATTCCTAGCAAATTCGTTTCTTCTGAATGCCAGAATTTTGAGGCAAAAAGTATTAAGTAGGTAGGAAAAATAACCAGTTAAGTAGGATGTTCACAAATCAACTGATGCAATTCAAACAATCAGATACCACCAAACCTCACCTAAGATCAAAGAACTCTGCATGGGAAGAATGAAAGAAACAGACCTAATGCTGCTACCATCACCAGCAACTACACCAGATCTTCTGGTTAATGAACTGATGTGCTTTCTCAATGACAATGCACAAATTCCTCAAGCAACTGATTTTTTTTCCACTTCAGGATGTACACATATTTCTAAACAAGCTAGATATCAAAGAACTCCAAAGAAACCAGTAGACCAGAAACATAAAACTTCGCTTGATTCATCGATCCATTTGCTTTGAGGACATTTTTCAGCGCATCACAAAACTTCCAACAAAATGACGACCACAATAAAATCCAATATGAAATCATCCTAAGCATTTGAACGCCTTTTTGCTCAGAACCATTGGAAGGCATATGCACTATAACAAAAGAATAAATATGAGAGAGAGAGAGAGAATACCTTGGTATCCATCCCCACGACCCATGAACCGCCTGTCATCAGGATATGTAAGCCTTGCACTCATACCCCGTTCGTGCCCACCAGCATGTTCATAGCCGTACCTACAAGATAATTAAATCTTAATAAAGTAACATCAAGGTATCCGAGCTCAGAAGAACCCTATGCCAATTGCCAGCCAACAACAACAACAATAATGTACCAATCAGAGGGAGCAGCAACTTCTAAAGCTAAAATCGAAGAAAAAATAAATATAAAACTAGTCAAATACACAAGAGATCAGCTTCAACAAACACAGATTGGTAAAAGGCAAGGGGAATTGAAAATCTCTATTCAAAATTATCAACACAAATTCCATCAACAAGCGACAAAAGAAACCCTCGCCAAAACTTCTCAGAATTTCACTGTAAGAGGGAAATTCCGAAACTACAAGGTGTGGCACGAGAAACCCTAACACTTTCTCCGACGAGATCTCACCTTCTATCAGGAGGCCCAAACCCTCCTCTAGGGCTGCCCCTCCGCCCATCGTAACCACCTCCATCGTCCCGTCGCGACCGTTTGTGAGACGGGGACCTCCTCTGGGGTGGAGAGTGCCGGCGGTCCCGATACGGCACCGGAGGAGGGCTCATGCTGCCCCTCCTCCTATCCCGCGGAGGCGGGGAGCGGTTTCGATCGTAGTATTCCCCGCCACGGCGAGGAAGAGGGCGGTCGGGGTCGCGGTCGTCGCGCCTCTCCCGGGAGTCCCGCTCGCGGCGGCGCGAGGGAGGGGGAGGGGGAGGCGGGGAGGATGGCGGATCGTCGTCGGCCGCCGCCGACTTGTCCTTCCGGTCCCGATTCCCGCGGCGGTCGAGGGAGTCCACCGGCATGGTTACGACTTCAGCCATTTGGGTGGCGGTTAGGGTTTCGATTTGAATCGGGTTAGGCTTTCGGGCGAGAGAGAGAGAGAGGTTGTGTGAACCCTAGGATTTGGGGGAAAGTGGGAAAATTTAAGAGAAGGAACGAGAAGGAAAAGTCGAGCGATTGGCTGGGCATTAAACTTTTGGTAAATTACGTCAAGGACCTCTATTTGATGGTCAAATTATGGAGCGGTCCCTCATTAATTTTGAATATACAATTAAATCCAGCCCCTAGCTTCAACTGCCAATGAGTTTGGCTGAAGTATTGGGAACGCAATCCTCTTGAGATAGTTCAATGATCTTCAAGATTTGGTGCGAACAAATTTGAATTAGGTAAATAACAAATAGTATCGAAAAGCTTTTTATCTTCTAGTTTTGGACCAATGTGTTGATGTAAATTAGAACATATAAGTATAATATAAGATATTAACCAAGAATTTGGAACAACAGTTACAACGTTCCGATAAAGTAAAATTGTATTTGGAACCTTATTCCGATCCTTTGATTTTATGTTATGATCCTAATTGAGAATTGAAAATTAAGAACCCTGATTTGGTAGAAAGGGGATAAGATTGGAGAAGAAGACGATTCAGAGAGATGAGAGAAAAAAGAAACGTTATGTTTCTTGGTATTATTGTAAAAAATGCCAAGATTGTTACAATAACTTCTAAGTTCCCCATTTATATACCTCAAAACTACAATTCAATCACTACAATTCCAGATTATTGCGGATAGGTCCTTGTATCATAACAACCTCCTCTTTTAAGCAACTTTGTCCTCAAGGTTCAAGGAACGACAAAAAATAACATTGACAATTTAAGGCAAAGATCATGATTCGATGATCAAAAAGCTCGTATCACCAAGACAGAAGTACCATTTCACCTACCCTATTTCAATGCAAGTCATCATCAAATTATATTTCAATCAAATGGCCAAAATTATTGGTTATAGCGAATGGTATCAAATTGATTTCTTTCATTATTTTTAGTCCAATATTCATGCACGCCGCCAGTTGTAGTGCTGCAATATTGGCCCACATCTACTACCAATCATGCTTTACATCCAGCAGACATGCATCTAGAGAATCTATAGTAGTGGACGGACTTATAGGCTCAAATTTTAGAAATATGTATATTAAATAGCTGCAAAAACCAAACAAATTCTCTAGTCATTGAATTTGCAAGTAGCATCAAATTTGTAATAAGCACTATAAACTTTGAAGTTCGATACTTCTTCTTATGTACATCCATTAGATTAATAAAGAATGACACATATGTAATAGAGTCTAGAGTCTTATTCTCTTCACTGTGCATTTCTTCATCCGAGTAGAGCTCAAGTAAAGAGCTTCTAAATTTATAAGTATAACAAGTGACAATTGATCGCTTCCCTGAAAAAATATATGACCTTCTTTTGCTCCATCACTTATGGAAGTAGGTAGCAACCATGGTTCACCAAATAAGTTCTTGTTTTGCTGTAGCGAACTTAACAAAGCAGATTAGAGCTCTAATGTGAAGTCACTCCATACCAATGAATGCAATTCTCTAAGTTGTTGGCAGTTCCAACTCTTTCGAATACCAGCTCTGAAATATGAATATGCACACTTTATGTTTACTTAACACCAAATTTGTTTGTCCATCTAAAGCAGCAATAATATCTCATAGATCCCAATTTTAAGACATGAAACTCTACTCATCTCCACTTATCTGTTCCAATTCTTTAGTTACTTTTGAATCATCAATTGGTTTCGACTTGATATCAAAATGATCACAATCTTGGAGTCCTTCATAATATTTCAGCAATTGATATAAAAATATCAAATTCAGGCCAACCTTGGCGATTCTTTCTCCTGGATCAAAGATCGTTATCCCAATCAGGTCATCATTTCCAGCAGATGTAATCCAATGCATCTGCTAGATTATCTTGGAAATAGCTCTCTCCAACTATCTAATTTGATGCAAATCATTTCCTATGTCTTGAGCACTATCTATTAACTGATCCTCTAACTTCAAATCAACATCCAAATTAGATTTCTCAACTACAACCTCTTGATATTTAACATCACACTTTACAACTATCTATTAAGTTTGGTAGAAATTTTTTACCAAACCAACTTGGTTTTCTTTTCCAAATTCATGGAAAATCTCAACAAAATTACGATATTTGGGCTCTACCAAACTTAACAAACTAAGTGCTTGAGTAGGCATCAATACTTGATCATTATAACTACTATTCACTTCTTGACAAATTTTCTTAATAACCTAGAGTCTCACCAGCCTGCTATGATCCACATCGTTATGACCTTTTCTTGAAAAAAGAATTTGGTGGCCTTCCTCGATACTTTTCATATTCACCATCTCAATAAAAGACCACAACTTAACTAAATCATCTTCTTTTCTATAAACATTTTCAAATTTGTCCCACCTCACTTGACTTTCCAATCTAAAATCAAAGAAATTATCCTTGAAGCCATATTGGGTCTCTCATTGACATTCACCAAAATCCTCAACGATTTCTTTATTGGATTCACCTCTAAGCATATCCACTTTTTCTGAATTAGATTTCTTATTTGCTACATCTTCAATTTCACACAAACCTTCAATAAGACTACAAGAATTCGATTTGACCAACAAGACTCCATCAACTATGACCTCTTTGTCATTAACCATGTGTCTTAAATTAGAATCCTTAGAAATATAACTCTTCTTGACATATTCCTTAGCTTGCTTTTCATTCTCAAAATGTATATACAATGCTTCTACAAACTCATCCCAATCGGCCTATTCATTCCCTACACAACAAGACCAATACCACGTCTTAGCCTTCCCAATCAATAAATCAGCTACTAAACTATCTTTGTAAACTTTCAAGGATGGGTTAATCTTAAAGAATTCCTCACGAAGCTCAACCTAATCATATGGGTTAACACCGATGCCTGGGTCTTACTTCGATATGGAAATTTTGTGCTCTGGCTACAACGATGCCTCTAGGTACAGGCTCCTGTGAGGGTCATATGAATGAAATGGGTATGTGATATTGCATAATGATAGCTAAAAAATTGAAGATTATTAGCTCTCATACCATATAATCCTAATTGAGAGATTGAGAATTAAGAACCTTGATTTGGTAGAAAGGGAATAAGATTGGAGAAGAAGAAGAAGATTCAAAGTGATGAGAGAAGAAAGAAATGTTTTATTTCTTGGTATTATTGTCATTACAACTCTAGACTATTCCAGATAGGTCCCTTGTATCATAACATTTTTATTATCTATGATTATAATTTTGGAATTGGTTGGAGCTTAACAGTTAATCTCTTCAGAAAATTTTAATTAGAGTAACTACCTTGCTTGTAAAATTCTTTATCTTGGACCTAATGGTCTAATAATGCGCTCATTCTTTTCGATAGTTGGCATTAGCATGACTAGAATAGGTCCCTTTTGGAATGAGAACCTTAACGATTTGTTGACAAATGTTATTCAACTAAACCAAATCCTCCAAATTCTGTGTAATTTCTCGATCACTTTCAAAATTAATGACCAAATAGAGAACTTGGCTCCATTCTGCTCAGAATCCTCATGACCACTAGTATCTACAACAATAAATACTTTATTTCGAAGAGAAAAAAAATTAGGTCAGCCTCCTCTGATTTGCTACAGACAGTAACTAACTCAACAATAAAGATCTCTAGAAGGCTATCTTCAAAGCCTACAGTGGAAAACTACAAAAATCCTTCAATCCCAGAACATGTGTACCTCCATTCTTCTTATTTTATTTGGTTACCAAAAAGGTTAGGTCCATGGTCGTCCAAAATTTGTAAAGAGAATGATGGGTTGACTAATCAAGAAAGAGAAACTTTTCTTGCCTTGAAAACAACTATCAACAAGTATACATCAAGAATATCCTTATAATGAGGCTATCTAGAGCAGGCATTTCTAGATCTCTCTCTCTCTCCAATCGTGCCTTAACTTCTCAACTTACATCTTGACAAACTTTGATCTCCCAACTTACATAATATTCTTGGCTCATATCTCGCCCAACCTCGATCCCCAAGCCACGAAAGATGTTGAGAAGGATAAGAACAACCAATTTTTCTTTAGTGCTATCTTTTAGATCACTGAAAATTTTGTGTTTAATTTTCAGAAAAAAAAGTATTGCATAAGGATTTTAATGAATATCACTTTCGCTTTAAGCTTCTTACCATAAGACTCGGGATTGTCTCAATCATTTAAGGCTAAATGTTATAAGCATCATTTGACTAGTGGATGATTTAATCTCTTAACTTAAGTTTATATACTCTTTATGCTCATATCTATGACTTCATATTATAGTTTAGATTTTTTGAGTATTTTCAATTACTAGTGAGCTGCCTCTGTTGCTTTATCAGAGGCCTGGCACTTTTCAATTAGCTTTATTTGCATGTTAGGTGCTTGCTCGGTCTCTTCCATTTTGTGCTTCTAACCCTTGATTGTTATAGGAATAAGAGACAGATGCGAAGATGGAGTTGAGTAATTGTTGGCATCCGCTAGATTCTATACGAAATGTTAGAGATAAAAGTGTGAGGCAAGTGACTCATGGAGTTGTGATGGCTAATACTGCTGAAGAGTCAGAGTCGTAGTTGCGGTTGTGGTTGACTAAAGTGTGTTTGATCCATGACGGGAGGTTGTTAGTGGAGATGGGCAGAGAAAAAGTATAACTAATTTGATAAGAAAATTGTCGAGCTTACAAGCTACTCTCTGTGTTGCTGGTGCTCTAGTCCTTTTGTATTGTTAGTATCTTTGCTTAATTTGAATTTTCGTAATATTTGACAAAAATATTTGTCTCTTCTTGTTGTGTAATTATGTTTCATGTATTTAGTTATGTTATCGCTTTTGGTCCCAAGATGATCTCTACTTTAGTTATGTTACATTATCGAAGTCTCTATAAATTTTTTTGAATGATACTGAATTAAAAAAAAAATAGTTTGGAAAGTTTAATGAATCTACTTTCTTGTTGTTGACAAGCTTAATAAATAATATTTATAACTTGAGTATTGCCACTATTAGCCACCTTTATGAATCTATTTTTTACATGTGAATAGCTAACTGTATGATCAATTTGTTTGTTCAAATTTAACATCCGATGAGCATATTAAACGATTTGATTACTACGGTAAACACTTCTGACTAAGTAAATACAGACTGCGACCAATTAGCCGACCTCAACAAATTTGGTATGCATAAAAAATTTTAAAAATATTTCATTGATATTCAATTTTACGTCAAGAACGTAACTACGTTTTCCTGATATTTATATTACAAATTGAAAGTTTTATTAATTGGTATAAATAGTAACAGCTAAAATGTGTGGTATATTTTCAATATTTTGGTAATTTCTTACAAATTTATAACTACATTATTCTTAAATTGATTTGCAATAATGAAATACTATAAGAGGTTCCACATAGAATCCATTATCGTGGTACTAGATGAGATTGAAAACATTATTCGAAAATTTTACCTATTTTTTTTTGTAAGACAACGATTCATCAAACTCGATTGTTGTGGGGTTACATTTATATTCCTGCAATAATCATTTATATATTCAACAGAGTTGTATCATAGAAATGAGTTTGTAGTAGTTACGGTCAATCAGCATGCAACCAAAAACAAGAACTTGGTTAGATGACTAAACGTCATGATACTTGATCTTTTCAACTCGACCGAGATATATTAACTCGCATTACAGTTGGTATATTACAAACAATTGAAGTTAGTAACATCTCATAAGTATTATACTTATATAAATAGAAAATTTAAATTTAAATTTAACATTACTGAGACCTACATAAAAATTCTTTGATTATATTTGAGTTTTTAGAAATTTTGGTTTGGAAATCTTAATAAACATACTTCGTTATTTTGGTTTTCTTATATGATAATAATTTCAATATAAGATATTGACTTGATTGTTTATATTCAATATCAAGTCATTATATTAATAGATATAACACCAAATTTTTCTTAAAATATTAATTATTATGATAAAAGAATTATGATTACAAATAAATATAGAGAGGTTCTAATGTATTAATGACCGATATAAATAAATGTTTATAACAAATTCAAGAATAGAACGTCTAAATTAGGATAATTCGGAGTAGTTGCGCTAAGAGAATGATTGAGAAGTATGTAGTCAGTGTAATCTGTCAATAGAGAAATAATTCTTTCTTGGTCATTACATAGCTATTTGCAGTGTAGTTGGTATATTTAAACATTTTAGGTTTAATATGTCGATTTAAACGTTTGATCATAACATCTTGTTTTGTGATCCATTATTTTACTCACGTGATTGTTCCCTTTGTTCTGGACAAATTTTATTCTGATAAATTTTGTTATTAATAATGACTTTAAAATATTTGCTTTGATATAGAAATATATATATATATATATATATATATATATATATATATATATAAACCATAAGACTCGAGATGGTCTCAATCATTTAAGGCTAAATGTTATAAAAATTATTTGACTAGTGGATGATTTAATCTGTTAAGTTTCTATACTCTTTATACTCATATTTTTTTACTTCATATTATGATTTAGATTTTTGCTTCATCAAAGACGTGACACTTGTCAATCAATTTCATTTGCATGTTGGGTGCCTGTTCGGTCTCTTCCATCTTGTGCTTCTAACCCTTGATAGTCACATATATATAAGAGTGAGATACAAAAATGGAGTTGAATAATTGTTGACATCTGCTAGATTCTGTACCAACTTTTAGAGATAGAAGTGTGAGAGAAGTAATTCATGGAGCTGTGACAGCTAATACTGCTGAAGATTCATAGTTACACTTGTAGTTGCGATTGGCTAAAGTGTGTTTGATCCATGAGGGACGGTTGTTAGTGGATTCATGATAGCAAAATAACAATGTGGACAAATTTTATTCTGATAAATTTTGTTATTAATAATGACTTTAAGATATATGGTTGATATAGAAATGGTAATATAATATATATATATATATATATATTTATTTATTTATTTAATGTATTGACTTGTATGGAAAGAGGCATGTTCGCCGCATCAACTTAAGATACTGGCGGTAGCAAGGCATGTGGCCTAAGACCAAGAGCATTGCATTGCATCCTCAAATTTTTTTGCGGAACATACCAAACATTTCCTACCCCAAATTGACCGTCCTTATTCTTCATCTACCACCTCGCATAGAATAGGTCTAAATTTCTCGGAATCATTTAAACCACATAATCATATCGTTGATATTTTTAATACTTATTATTCAGATATTCACTACGCTAACTAATTCAAGTTGTTATTGAATAAATTTTTAAAAAAATAGTAAACAAATTCAACTAATGATTAAGATTATTGTATATCCAATAATTTCAACTCAAAACTCTTAATTAAATTTGAACCACTCTTTCTTAATTTCAACTAAGGTGACAAGACGTTTAAACAGACAATAAGCGGGTAGGTTTTGAAAAGATTAAATCTTATTTCAAAACTATATCCACGTAGTTTATGAATGAGCTCTGTATTTATTTATGTTTATTAGGGGTACTTTCAGATTAATATATATTAAGAGTTAGTAACGGTACCTTGCAAGGTTTTATATATTTCAAAGAATAGGCCAAACAACTGGAGTAACCTTGATGTTAAAACTTAACAAATTGAGGCTATCAAGATCTATTGATCTTCCTAGACGACAAGCCCCGAAGTTTGCACAGAATTAGTAATTGTGAGTAGATCGGCGTAACATTAAAATATTCTAATCATAGTGAAAAGGACAAAATTAATCCATTTTCGTGTGTAAATTTTTTTGTCTTCCAAAAAAAATCAATAAGCCAAACCAAAATTAATTACCAAACTTCAGTTTCACCTAAAATCTCAGTGGCCAAACATGTGATCTTCATTATATATTGGAAGTGAACAAGTGGATCACACTAAGTTCTTCATATTTATTTTTTCTGTATGCTAAATTTCTCAATTTCCAAAAATTAAGGTGCTGAAGATGGCACTCTTGACGGATAATCACCACCTCGTGGCTTTCGTATTTGGTCTGCTAGGTAATGTCGTTTGTTCGTATGTTTGTATTTTTGTTTTTGTTACATTTGAGTGTTAATTTAATGATGATGTTCATTTCACTACATATGGGATACTTCATAGTTTCGTGTAATATGAGGATTCTGTAGGGACATAAGAGATCTCGATATTCTTTGGATTATTCATCTTTGAATAAAATTTAAGAGAAGAAAACGTAGACAGAGAAATAACAAAAAAAATGAATTTTGACATTTGGATTACTTTTTTGTAAACTCGTTTTAGTGTACGTACTAAAATTTATTTACCTGTAAAACCATAACAACATGGATTTTCATTTTAAAGATATGCAAAATTACAATTGAGCACCTTTTAACCACTTGACACACATATTTCTTTTAAATCCAACTTATTAAACACCACTTAACCGATATATTGCTTTGGTTTAATATCATTTGATATCCAGAATACCCAAAGATCTGACTATGCCACATAAGTAATAATTAAGAGCTGCGGAAGTTAGAAAAAGAAACATCGAATTGAAGATAAAGTAAATGGTTTGAAATTTTTTTACATAATTTCCCAAATAAATAACCCCGAAGAATGACAAAAATGAGATATTTCAGACTAATCTAAGTTCTCCGAACCAAAATACAAGATTTAATCTTAATTATAAAATGTCTCAATCAAATTTGATCATACTAACCATTCTCAAGTGAAAAAAAAACTTGATTGATTGCCAAATTCACCGAGATAATTTCTTCTTAAAAAATCACCACATTCCTCATATGAAGCCTATCGGACTGATTGAAATGAACTCATTCAGAACGATTCTTCTTGATCGAACGTTTTTCTGATTTCAACAGGTAACATTGTGTCCTTCATGGTTTTCTTGGCACCTGTGTAAGAGCCTTCTCTATATTAAATTACTATTTTATTGATATCAATTTTAACATTTTCTCTGAAGGGTTTTCTATAAATTACTCACTGGATGCCCTTTCTTATTTATTAGACCTACATTTTGCAAGATTTGCAAGAGACAATCCTCTGAAGGCTTTCATTCAATACCATATGCGGTAGCCCTAATGAGTGCGATGCTCTTATTGTACTATGGATTTCTAAAGGCCAATGCAACTCTCATCATCACCATCAACGGCTTTGGATGTGCCATAGAGCTTATTTATTTAATGCTCTATATTTTCTATGCCCCCAGGAAAGAGAAGGTACCATAACTGGCTTACATGTTATACTATATCTAACTTATCAAGGTGTACTTTTATTGAAACATATTGGGTGTTAGGAGACGTTGTTAATTGCAAGTGTGTTGTTTTTTTCTCTAAGTGGATAAATATATCTAATTATTATCTTAAAATTTTGAGTTTAATATAAAAAAATTATTATTTTATCGGAGCAAATTAATTTTGAGATTCGATTGTTATTAACACAAAAAAATGTTATATTATGTTGGCGAAGTTAAATTTTGTGCAAATTTTATTCCGTTAGGCTTCATTTAACGATGCATACTAAAAGATTATCATATTCTTAGTTGCAGGTGTGTTAAAAGTGTGAGAAAAAAATTATCTACACAATGCATTAATATTTTGTGGTAGATTTGAAGATTGTAAAATTGAGATATAAAATTATCAAAAAAATACATTGGAGTATTATGAATACAAAATCTTTTAAAATCTGATTGCTTATATGTTATATGCTTTTGAATTTATCTTCTCAACACTATTCTATTGGTAAATATATAGTTAAATTTACGAACATTATATCAGTTCAGGATAATGTACAATGCTCTTTAATTTACAACCCAAAAAAATAGCAACAGCAACCCAAGATAAATTACCACAATAAAACTGAAGTGATGCATTTAGTTATTAGGGTACTTAAATGTTAACTGAAATTTGGAATATACGGTGCTACATAATTCAAAGCCTAAGATACTATACTACTATCAGATATCTTTAGATTTATATGAACAGATGGGTACATAAGACAGGGGAACGAAAAAGAGTAAGTTTATAAAGATTTCAACAGAAAAAAGTGATAAAAACCTTGAATCATATTTGTGGACAATTCATCGTAAATTTCCCGACAAGATGTAGCATTGAATTGATGTAGTTGCTGCAGATTTTTACACTGAAGTTGGTGGTCTTGTTCAATTTGGGGGCATTTGGGATAATGATATTGCTCGTGATTCTACTAGTGGATGGCTCCAATCGAGTTAATTGCGTTGGGTGGATCTGTGCTGCTTTTAGTCTCGCCGTCTTTGTTGCCCCATTATCCATCATGGTACCTCTTCTTTGCACTAATTCAACCTTATTGTCATCTAAATTATTGTTCGTTTTAGATGATCTGATGATCTTATCGAATCAATTACGATTATTTGAGACTATATGATATTATTATTTTTTTTGTTTGTCAGAGACGGGTGATCAAGACAAAGAGCGTGGAGTACATGCCCTTTGGATTGTCTTTTTTCCTCACTTTATCTGCTAGCTTGTGGTTCTTCTATGGATTTTTCCTCAGGGATTACTTCATCGCGGTACGAACATTTATATACTTTCATTACATGTCTTTCTTGATAAAATATATCACTCTTACGGTGTGATTACGTATGTTATGATCATCGTAAAGTTACTCAAACCGCTAGTCGTACAATTTGGGCCTGATAACAATTATTACAGCTTCCAAATGTGTTGGGATTCTTATTTGGGATGGCCCAAATGGTGGTGTACATTATGTACAAGGATCCAAGAAACGACAAGGATGGTTTCCGACAAGAGCAGGATTCCAGCGGGATCAGTATTGAAGTCAAAAGTGTTGAGTGCTCCGACGACAGAGGACGAGAAGCTGCATGCCAAATCTAATAATAATCCAATGGATTTTGACATGAAGTTAGTTGTCCTAGACGATGACCACAACCCTAAAATATGATCCAATCCAAAATGCTCTTTGATCATTGTATACTTTGTACTATGTCTGGCTTAAACATGAACCATGCTTTGATATGTCATGGTTTAGATAGAGTGCTCGAGACGGTTGTTGTGTAATAATGTGTTATTAATAAGATGGTATTTTTTTTAGAAGTATTAATAATAAGTTGGTGTTAAGTTTGGCGTATGGAAATGATAGTATCATTTAGGCAAGTCTATGTATTTTTTATGATCGTTTTGGTACACTTTATGTAGGTCTTTAGATCAAACCCGTAGATAATTATTATCTTTTGATGAACTGTTATCGCGTTGTCACTTTTCTCTCTTATCTATCTACTATTTATTACGTATGTCTACATATTTTAGTTTTGTTTTTGTTGTTCTATCTGGTGTTTAGAGATATTTAATTCTCGTCATTTGTCACTTCTTTATTCTGGTTGTGACACTAACAAATTGGTGCCATGAACAAATATTTCATACAAACCTATGCTTGATTCCCTTTTTTTTTTACAGGAGTTCATTATTTATTTTTGGCTAAATTATTTCAACTTGGAAATAATAGTGAAGAGCTGGCCAAGTGAAAAAGGGAGGGGAGAGGAAGACATGAGAACAAGGATTGAAACTTGTAATTGAAATTTCTATAAATATGCTTATCAAAAGATAACACTTGGAACTGGGAAATGGATTTCCACGGACCACGGGTATGGGAATCAATCATTATCTAAGGGGTATGGTAATTAATTTCTCAAATAAAATTCTAAAGAATTTTCAAAAATAAATAATTAAAGTAAAATAATGTCATAGTTTCAAAATACTGAAAAAAAATTAAAATATATGTTTTCGAAAACCAACCTCAACATGTTTAAAATGCGAAATGTAAGATAATTTAATAATTATTATTAGTTCAGTAGCTGAAATTTTTCTCCGCAAAAAAATTCATGAATCATGTCCCTATATTATTTCCAAAGAACCAAACACGTCTCTTGTTTTTCAACTTTCCTATAAATTCTCATTCAATTTCCTCATTGTTCCAATTACGATTCTAGGGTGTGAGCAAAACATGCCCCGAGTGAGTACGCAAGAGTTTGGTTCTTTCATTATTAGATCCTAACATATTGTTTTCATGGACCACAAATTGTTCCATTAAAAATTCCGATATCGGCTTTTGCATCCCTTGTAATAAACCATATATTGAGAATCCAGCCAAGATGTCTCATGTAAGTCACAATCAATTTTTTTTTTTTATATTGAGAATCAAATAATGTCGAACCTAAAACCTTATTTTTATTAATAGCTTAATGATATCCTCTCTTCTTACTCATTCAGTCATTCGCCACCATAAAAGCACTAGCTTGGAGTTCTTAAGGTGGCAGTCAAAAAAATTTCAATTCGATTGCCTAAATTCTCGAATAAATCATAGAAGTGAATTCATTGAAACTCAGTGGCAATAATATTGAACGCAATTATCACATTAAGAACCGTTGGGTAGACGGGTTATTTAATAGCTGAGAATACTGGATTACTATGTACTGAGAATATTTATATTGTAAAAATCTTAATTTACACATGATTTATCTACTCTACAATAATCTAAAAAATAAATGGGAGGGTAGTTAGAAAAGGTGACCATGCGGATATACATATATGTATAAAAAGAGAAGTTGCTATATTTGATTAGTTCCAAGGATTCTGTCAAGTGCAAATTGATGCCAATGAAAAAAGCATTTTCGTTTTCTCTTAAGCCAAAGTTCTCAGAGACCTGAATTTTCTTCTACTTTTTTGGTCTGCTGCGATGTTTACCTTTCCAACACCATAATTTCTGTTTCTTTTAAGTTCAGATTCGAACGCATTATGTTTGATATTCGATTATCAAGCTCCCGATTTCGTCATTCCATTTTTATGTGAGCCTGTACAATTCTATGGGGATGTTCAGTCCCGATTCTTATAGTATGGTTCGAGATTTTTAGAAATTCTAGAAAAATAAAAAATCAAAAATTGACACTAATAAAGACCAAGCATCATGCACTCCTTGAAGAGAGTATCCAAGCTTATGATTTGTCTATAAGCATAGAGTAATATGCAACATTTATGTAGCATAAGTAGCTCAGCACTTGTACAATTATTTACATAAATCTATCCATATCCTCGTACGGATAGAAGAGCTGCTATCTATAGCTTATTTATACTAATCTGAATCTCGTACCAACGGCACGGATTTCTGCACGAGCGGCCTCTGTATTGGAGAAACAGCAACTCGACCACCTTCTACTCGTGCCTGCAAAGAAATTTCGGATAGGTCAGAATCCGACTTGGGGTTTCTTCTTTCCATCAATCGATACGTCGTGAATCCCACAAAAGAAGAAACTAACTTTTAGTTGTTCTTCCTATTCCAAAAATTAACCATGCTCAAGCTTGATCAGCGCATCTAAGGCGTTTAGAAAGACTAATTAGACACAAAGTACGAGTTGGAGAAACTCTTGCCTCAGTTCCGGAGCGTATGCATGCGTTGAAAGACCCTAAATTCACCTTAAACAAACTACTAACTGCTAGCTAAAACAGTCCTGTAATCATTTGCATCCTACTGCATTGAAATTAATTTGAACAGGCAGATAAAAGGGATGGATATATAAAAAATAACTTGCAATCAACTACTCAACTTCCTGATCTACAGCTCATCGACATACTTCCGTGGACCATCCGACAGCATGTGAAGAAAATTTACCAATTTAACAACATTAGAAGATCAGGGTGCTTGAAGTTCCTGCAGACCACTATAACAGTTTCCTTCTATGATTTCTTGGATTAGTTTTGTTCATGAACACAACAACGAGGGAGAGTGGGAAGATGCTCACCTTTTTAGTAGACGCAATTGCTCAACTATACCAAACTCGAACTGGAGCTTGAAGCGCGGGGAGCTTCCACAGTGGCTTGGATATTATTTGACGGACTACCAACCCCTGCTTCCACCATTTGATGATTGTTCGATTCGGTAGCCATATCACTTTCCACACTGTTAGAAACAGAAGAAGTTGAGCCATTTCTTCCATTATCGTTAGTTTCTAGCCGCTCAATCATGCGTGATACTGTAGCAATTCCAGCATTGACCTCTCTTCTAACTTCACTTCCAAGATCGCCCACTGCTGTATTTCGCGAGAATAGTTTCTCCTTCCATCCCCGTGTACTCTTAGAAATTGACTCTTTGTATCTATGTTAAAGCAGAATGAATGATTTTTTGTCAGCCACTGGGGGGAAGGGAGAAAATGAAAAACAAGCTAAATACCTTGTTGAGACTGCATTGAACTTGGATCTAATAGAATTGGAAAATGTCTGAAGTTCTGATGGCCCCGCTCGGTCTTCACTATTGGGAGAAGATTGATTAGGAGATCTCCTGAAAACCGAGAAAATCAAGCATTAATCGGAAGAGTTTTTATATGATCTTAACTCGTTGCTGTGAGGAAAGGATGGAGATCAAATATGAAAAATTGTACCGGTTATTTGAGGAATTTTCTTGTTGAACATCAGGTGAAGCAGGCACTGTAGACCTCTGGCCGGTTTGGACAACAGGAGATTCTGTAGACTGGAGAGATTCATCCCCGTTAATTGTTAGCGGGGAAGAGAATGTGCCTGCAGGAATAATGGAAACTGATTCGCTTTCTCCACTACGAGTTGGAGAAGATATGGAGCTGGCAGGATGTGAATTTGGATGACTTGAAACCATTAAGAACTGTGGACGTCCTTGAGCGGAAGATCTGTGTCGCTGCGCCTCCCTTCGAGTCATGTGGCGTCTTCCCATTGCAGTAGCAGCTGCAAGGTGCTGAATAATCTGCTCTTCAAGTTCAGCATCATTTACACCAACTGGTAACTGCAAGTCATAGACCTTGAACTTGAGTATAGTGAGAGATTTAATAAACATTGTAAAAAAAGAACTGCAGACCCAAAAAATCGTAAACTTTGAGATGAAGAATACAAACATGCTGAAGTTCAAAGTCTCCAAGCGTCGGATGATGAAATATGGTGGCGTTTCGGGATGGATTAAATCTAAAGCTTCTCTCACTCTCCACACCTTCCAGCAATTCCTGACTATCAAACCAAAGAAACCTTGTACTTCAAGCGTGAAAAAACTGGAAAGTCCAGTAAGGGACATGTTAATAGCACAAACGAAAATATCAACCTTGCAGGATCTTTCAGGCTGATAGGCTGCCAACACATGGGACATTGTGAGCTTCTCTGACACCTGCAAGACAAAAGGTCGGATTATTTAGCTTCTGCCAAAGGATTGCAACTGTCTAAGCCAGCCTCACTTACAAAAAAATGAGGCATCCCAACACGCACTAAAAGAAACTTCTTTTTGCAAACAAACAATCTCCCTTCCGCTGTAGATAATTTCTTGGATTTGAGGGAGGAATTTTCGTTTAGATAGGTATAGATGAAGGTAATTTACAAAATAAAGTATATGCCTACTTGGCTATACAGATTGGACGTAGTTAGTGGTTACAGAGAGTATTAACCATACCCAATTATATTTCTGGATTAACAATCACAACCCATCCTTTTCAACCAAACCACCAAAATAATAAAATGGGAAAAGAATCTTTAAGTACCCTGTGGTTTGCAAAAAAATCACTTTAGTACCCTGTGGTAAAGAACCCTTAATTCGAGTCATACCTCACCAATTTTCTATCACTTTGGTCCCAAAATTA
Organism: Hypericum perforatum; assembly: GCA_012979155.1. Classification (NCBI taxonomy): domain Eukaryota; kingdom Viridiplantae; phylum Streptophyta; class Magnoliopsida; order Malpighiales; family Hypericaceae; genus Hypericum; species Hypericum perforatum. The sequence continues at coordinate 30,316 of SOPF01028118.1, read as the reverse complement.
CGATATTGCCCCTCCCTGAATCAGAACCTAACCAAACCCAATTCAACCAGACCAAACTCATATTCAATTTAACCCAATGGAGCATAGAAAATAAAATATGACTCGGATTGAGCTGAAATTTTACAAGAAGAATTCTAAAAATAAGTAAGACATACGAAAAAATTTTCAAAAATTTTAGAGGCCCGAAAGTAATTTTTTTTTTCAAAGTGCTGAAACTTCGTAAAATCATATAAAATAGAAAATACATCCAATTAAGTTGAAACTTGTCCCATTGGGAAGAATCCTAAAAATACATATGATTTAAGAAATACATTTTAGGAATTTTAGAGGCACAAAAGTATTTCTTTTATTTTTCGAAGTGCTAAAACTTCGTAAAATTGTATAAAATAGAAAATACATCCAATTGAGTTGAAACTTGTCCCATGAAATCTAAGAACCTCCAATAAATGTAGGAACTAAAATGCATCCCTAGCACAAGTTTCAACTTAATTGAATGTATTTTCTATTTTACGTGATTTTACAAAATTTTAGCATTTTGAAAAATAAAACAAATACTTCCAGGCCTCTAAAATTCTTGAAATTTTTTCTGTAATTTCGTGTGTATTTTTAGGATGCTTATTGTAAAATTTCAGCTCAATTCGAGTCATATTTTATTTTCTACGCCCTATTAGGTTAAATTGAATATAGGTCCGGTCCGGTTGAATTGGGTTTGGTTAGGTTCTGATTTAAGGAGGGGCAGTATCGTAATTTGAGACCAAAGTGATGGAAAATTGGTGAGGTATGACTCGAATTAAGGGTTCTTTACTACAGGGTACTAAAGTGATTTTTTTGCAAAACACATGGTACTTAAAGATTCTTTTCCCTAATAAAATTCAATCATTTTCGGTCTTAGCTTTAGCAAGAAAAAGTTAAACACAAAAAAATGACACGTTTAAGTACCATTCAAGAATGCACTGGAGATGGTACTCATGCTTGCAATTCGTCACCTGCAATAAGGAAAATATAAATCTTTCGCAAGCAAGATTATATCAAAGCTACGCATAAGTCAAACTTTGACACATGACATACGGTTGAAGGATCACTGTCATCAAAGGCCTCGAGGCATATGCTGCAGGCATCATCACAAGCCTCCTGGACACCTCCTTCCACAAAAGCCGCAGCCGATGTCAAGTGCACTTCTGTTTTTGTATCCTCCATTTCCTGGAAGAGGATACAGAAAAAATTGAGTATCTTCACACTTTGCATTCTCATTTTCATGGTACCACAGATCAACAGGATACCATGAATGAATTACAGAACAACATTCATCGGTTCGATAGAGGACAGTGCGAAAAGAATACTAGCTACGAATCCTAAAACATAAAAGCACAACAATCTGCGTCCTCGTTTAGAAAATTGCAGTAACTCAACTTCACTGATGCCATCAAGAAACCCCTATACTGTACCAAATGCCAAACAAACAATCACATACCAAAGAAGAACATCTGATCACACCAACAACCACTTCAGACGTCAAAACACAATCGCCTTGTTTTCCCGTCCTTTCACAGACAAGCACTCAATAAGACAGAAGGAGAACAGCTAAAACCAGAGTACCAGGAACCGAATTCCATGCAGATGGACGATCCTTCAGATGTCTGAAACTTGTACACTCGATTCAGTGCACCTAAAGACTATCTACTCTCGAATAACCACTCACTAATCTTCCGTTTCTTCTACCATAAAAACCCCTCCTACCCAATTCTCAATCGCTAAAACCACTCACGTGAAGACTAACTACACTCGAACAGCTAATAGCAGATTACCGGGAACCGAATTCCAGCAGGACGATCGGTCCTTTTTATGTCTGAAACTTCTACACTCTGATCCAGCACAACTAAAGACTATCTACACTCGAAAAACCACTGACTAATATTCCGCTTATTCTAGCACAAAAAACCCTCATACCCCAATTCTCGATCCCTAAAACCCAGAAAAAGGAAACCCCAGAATAGACCCAGCAAGGATGACGTCAGCGAACGAGCTCACACGACAAAAAGACATCAACTTTGTAGAGACCAGTTACGAAAGATGGCAACTTTAGCTTCTTCAGGGCTAGAAAACGGTAAATTTAATCTCTTTCTCGAGTGTTCAAACATAATTATTACACAAACCGAACAAAAAGTCTAACGAAGAAGAAAAAAAAACAGAAGCTGAACAAACCACAGAGAACAAGAGCGTAATTTGGACAGACAAAGGAATTTTCTTATGGGTTACCTCCATGAACGGTGGACGATCGGGGAAGCTCAAATCCAGAGAGAGGACTTCTGCTTTTTTTGTTTTAATTTAATTTAATTAGATAGACTTTGGACTTTGGACTTTGGACCAACGACTTGTTTGTTGTTGGGCATGGAAAAGGAGGAAGAAGCTTGGCCTAGCCAGGTCGTGGTCGTCCAACTTGTGTGATTTTGCCACGTGGGTTGGCCTTTTTGTTAAATATAATTTAGGAAAATTAGGCTAAGGTTCCTATAGTTTGGATATTCAACTGGTTCAGTCTCTACTATTTGAAAACTACTATACAAAATAACTAATTTTTTAGTCCCTAGCGATCAACATAATTTTTTATGACCATTATACCATTCTTTTAAAAAGCTAACCCTAACCTAATCCCAAATAAATCAAACCAAATCATAAGGAATCCAACCAACCCGACCACCTACCTACTACAGGTTGTCGTCCTTGACTCATTGGTCCTTCCCCTAGCAGTGTTCCACCCCGATAATCGCTCTCATAGTCCTGATTGGCCATGAATCAGACTGGATTTCCTCCATGAAGCCTAGCCAACTTAAGCTCCTCATATCCTCCATGTCGTCTCTTTGATTGGGGAGTCTATAGACAGCCAAATTCGAGGTGGATACTAACTAATTCGAAGAACCTCCAGCCCAGCAATGCAACCAGTTTAGTCGCCATCCTTTGTGAATCATTGAAGTAAGCAGACATCGTCACGACAACTTTGGTTACATTGTCGTTTAAGAACTTCAATGCATCATCCACAAGTTTCCTCTAAATCAAAATTCCAAAGCGAAACGTTAAATAGCTTATTCTAATACATCACACAATAAATTAAAATCTACAAACATTGTATCAGAATATATTACCTGATCAGAAATCTCTTCAATATCAAATTGCTTACGAATGGCGGGGTAATCCAGCTTCACATTTTCATTGTCGTCCCTAACAACCCTATAAGAGATCTTCTTGGACTCCTCGTCAGCCTCCAACATCTTCCTCCCGATTATCTGCTTCATGGAAAGAACGTGTTCTCGGGGTTAACAACTGCCTGCCACTTTGTAATGTAGCCCACCAGATGATCCATGTTCTTTGTGTATGCCACCACAAATGGCATCATCCTCTACCCCTCAATGTTCATCACGATTGTCGACTTCCCTCCCTCTATCGCGACCACTGTCGAGTTCATCCCCCGAGGTCTATCCCTATAACCTTCTCGCACCTCGCCCGCACCAGCCTGCTCCTTTTTTGCCTTGTGCCGGTCCTAAGCTGCATCCACGCAGCAAGCTTGGGCACGCCCTATCCCATAAACAATGACCTTGGGGTGGGGTTGGGAGCTGAGGCCCTTTACAGAAATCCTGATTTTGTCAAGCAGGTGCATTTGGGCCAACATGGAAGCCATTTTGTGTTGGGTAAAAGCGTAATTAAGCCAAATTAGAAGGACAAATCTGGGAAACAGTGACCTTTACGAGACAGGTGGTCGGGTTGTTGGAGATGATTTGGTTTAGTTTATTTAAATTTGGGTTAAGGTTAACTTTTTAAAATAAGGGTATAATGGTCATAAAAATTTGATGTTAACCTTTAAAGACTAAATAGTTCGGTTATTTGTACACTAGGAGCTGAAAAAGTAGTTTTCAAACAATAAAAATTAAATCTATTAAATATCCAAATTACTCGAACCTTAACCTAATTTTTCCTATAATTTATTACTAATCAACATACCTTCGGGAGATCGAGTCTAGAAAACCATGTTTTAAAAGAGATCCACAGAACTATTCTTTTTAGCTATCGTCGTACAGGTATCAAAATTTGAGTTGATCATTTTCAGCCTAACAAAATACAAAAATGATTTAGAAAAATTTTCATTTGCGTCAAAATTGGCCAGTTGTATTAATTATGTATCCAGTCATTCTCTAAATTTTAGATTGAACTAACCATTTTAATCTTCAAGTCAATCATTCGAATTAGTGATGAAATGCATTTTCTTAAAACATTAGATCTTATTTTATGTTGTATCGGTGACATCACTTACATGCTAACTCGAACTTTGAACAGATTGTATCAGGATTTTTAATAAAATTTTGAATAACTGACTAGAATTTAAATCCATTCCATTTCGTCCTTCCTCGAATAATAAGGGTTAAATAATTTTCAATCATAATTCTTTTGGATCAGATTATCCATATAATGTATATAAAAGAAAATTCCATATGTTCCATATTTTCTCTTTGATATATCAATTCTAGCAACGTTTTTATATATTCCACTAACTGGATCCCTTGGTTAGGAACTGATAAGCATAAACAATTTGACACTGAGCTGTACCATCTCCGCTTCCGGTAGTGAGGTAAAAAACCTGCGAACTACGGAACCGGTTCAAACCGAACCGTGAAAAAAATTGGGGTGCTGATTCTTTTAAATCAGGTGAAATGGTTCTCTGTTTTGGGTTGGCTCTCATAAAACAGACTATAAAGAATCACATCGAATCGGAATTTCTAATTTAGGACCGTGTTTGATGTTAATTTATTAATTTTTCAATTTGTATTTGGTTGTCCCATTCTTGTTTTTATTAAAAGAATTCCATACCCATGAATTTTTGTATCGATGTTGAAATATATTGAACCGGTTCTCCTCATATATTTTTGTTTTAAGATTTGCAAAATTTCGGATAATGTTATATCACCAACACTCAAAAGTAAGTTATTAGACAACTAAATATCCTAAGAACCAACAACAAGTTAACTGCATTTGCAGATAAGTTACACTATATCTTCTTCTGGGGCAGCTGGCACTTGGTCCCCTGAAGTTGTCAAGGGCGCAATTTTCTTCCTGCTGGGAACCATTCTCAAGTACAGCTTGGCAACGAACTGGAAGGCGAAGTACAGGAAATAACACGAAGCAATGGCAGCTACCGTCCCCTCGAAGCAGATCACGTCAGGGTGCTCGTGTCTGATGGCGTCCCTCGTGGCCAGAGCAATGTAGCAGCCGGCAATGGCCGCAAAAACGATGGTGAACACCGCATCAAATGCCAGCGGCTGGCGGCCGCCACACGGGCCGCCCTCTGCGATATGATCGTTATTGTCCCGAGTACCATCATCGCGGTCGTCGTCCATTTTTGTGGTTCATTTTTGTGTGACGACGTTCTTGCAGGTGTTCTTATAGGGAGCTGGTGTGTGAATGGTTTAATTTTAACTCATTGTTGTTAGTGTTTGGTGGTAATACCAAGTGTTGTGTCTAAATTGTAACGACGTATGTAAGTAAAGCTAAGTTTGTTTCTTTGGGATCTCAGGAAGGATGCGGATATACGATCGGTGATTAGTTCTTTAGATACTGGAGAGAGTTAATTTTGACAACAGTTTAGGTGTTTTTTTTTCCAACTTGTCGAGCTTTATATATAAAGATAAGCTTTTTATACAATTCGACGGTTTGTAATCAACTGCAATTTTTTAAAATGGTATACCATATTTTTTTTTCCGTGACGTGGTCTAAGTCACAGAAATAAAATATTGATATCTTACATAACTCAAATTTTGGGGGTATTATTTTCATAATTTGTCTTGTCATGAATGGTAACTTTTAATAAAAAATGCCCAATAAGGACAGGGCGTAAATCAGTTCAAACTATTTTGCAGCCTTATTCACCGTTTTTGAAATAATGGTTGAAGCAGAAACATGATGTAATTTCTGGTGAAGGCGGACTAGGTACTATCGAAGTGTTAGGTCCACAGAGAGGATGAATTTATACACAAATTTGGCACCGTCTCAAAATTTTATGACATGCCGCGTCATCAATTGCATGGATAAAAAAGACTGATATGACATGCCATGTAGTCCACAAATATGACATAACAAATTTAGATGACAGGGCAGGTAACGTTCCTAGAAAAAATGTGTAAATCAAGGGGAACAAAACACATTTTTTCTAGTTTGAATTGAAACCACAAAACGTAAAATCATGGAATATCAAATGAGACTTTTTCGTTGGAGGAAACAACCTAGCTCATTCTACTTGACGTGCAATTCGATTGTATTGAATAGGGGATTGTTAGCTGATTTTTGTGCTCATTAGTATTATTTTTTTTTTTTGGGTAATGATGCCACACATTTCTGTATTAAATTGAATTTGACTTTAGCTGATGCATTTGCTAATTACATTCTATTCTCTCAGTTTTGTTCAACGGAATGACACATGCAGAAAACCCACCCTCTTATTTTATACCTCATCTCTGTCCTTTTGGAATCCTCCCTAGATGTCGAACCCACCCCGCCTACAACTCATCATTCTTTTTCGGAACCATCAATCCCCAAGCTGTTGATATTTCCAACTCGATTTAGATTAATTTAGGAGCTGAATTTGGTGATACTACGCAGAAATAATCTGAATCCTATTCTTTTCTAATCCTTGAAATCTTATCAATATGATATTTAAATAGAAAGTTACGATTGTTTTGAGACAAATTCAGCACTAATCCATGGTTAGAGAGCATGTTTGTTTTTGCTTATCCATATTAGCCTTGCACCCGATTATGCAGCAAAGAAATACCAATTCACACGTTTATTAACTATCCATTGGCACTGCGTTGTTATGTCCAAAAACTATGTGAGATTGAACAAAAAGATTACCGTAATTGATTCTGAACCCCAACAAATTCCCGTCAACTTCAATGGGTTAAGAAAACAAGACGAAAAAAGACAAAAAAAAAAAAATTGAAGTCTTTGTATTAAAACTTGTCACGTTCATGGGGTACAATAGCAAATATATACAAAACCTCGAAAAGAAGTTTCCCTCGTGCACCCTCAACTCCGACCAAAATGTGTGATCACATATACCAATCTACGACTCGTAATTTCGTACGAGTAATCGATCGTCTTTCTGCAATCTGCTATGTATCCTTTTGGGAAGGACTTCTCCAGAAACCTGTCCCATAGAACCGGTCCCACATCTCATTGTCCAAGTCATTACTGTCATTGTTATTACAGTGTTCTTCCTCCTTGATCTCCAAGTCGAATTCTTCGTCCCTGGACCTGCGGCTACTCCGCAGGTCCAGGAGGGCATTCTGCTTCTTCCTCCTCCTCTTCGCGAGCCGCTGCCGCTCCTTCACCCTCCGACATATGCACGCCGGAACCTTAACCATCGCCAGCACCAGCAGGTTCATCAGCGTGCAGGGGAAGCAGCAGCACACCGCTACGCACTCCGCGGTGGTCCCGCCAGCCACCTCTCCCACCAGCTTCTTCTTCCTCGACGTCCTGATCTTGTTCCCCTCGCCGCCGGCGGCCTGTTGGTCGGCGGACTTCGCGTTCCGGGCCATCTCCGGGGACCTTTAGTTCGTCGCCGGCACGAGAAAGATTGGAACTTTATCGTAAAGATTGCGACTTTTCGGTTCTAGAAGGAGAGTTTTTTAGGGTAATGGGTTCCTTGGAGGATACTCATTTTCTGGGTCAAAGGATAGATTTTTGTTTTGGGAGGTAGTCTATGAGTGGGAAATTTTATCCGGCGGGTTCTACTTGTCTCTATAATGGATAATTTATTATTCCAATATTGTTTGTTAATATAAAACTAATTGTGACTTATTATTGGTAAATGAATAAAAGCTGATTAGCGAAGCAACAATACATTTGTTTTATTGGGTGGAAAATGGCAAAATTTAGATTACATGTACAGAGTTCCAAAAATCAGCAAACTCGGCCATAGGATGAGCCCTTTAACAAACATCTTGTTATATTCTCTCTGTGGCAGATTGGCTTGGGTGGGATTAGGTTAACTGGAAAGAAATAATGACGAGAAAGTGAGATTATGTTTACTGAAAAAAAAATAATGAAGGCTAGTAATTCAGGTTTTGAAATAAATTGGAGATTAATGGGTAAGAAAAAATAATTAATTGGAAAAAAAATATTTAATTCAAAATAATTAATAATTATAGAGATAAATTGGAGAGAGAAAAAGGTGATAGTAATTTTACCAAATCACCTTTGTCCCTGTATAAGAAAAAAAAATTTGTCCTCACTCAATCCATTCCTGACCGAGGAATGGTTAAGTTTTTCTTAGTTTTTTAGTTTAATCTTTTTCTTTTTTTGTTAGTATCATTAATCAATATTATTTTATTGGTAACACAAATGTTAAAAAAGCATTGTTGACTTTGTTAAATTTTTTGGCCAATCGTTATTTATCCGAAGTCAGGACTTCATTAATTTGTATTTTTCTGATTCTTTGGGCCAAAAAATTGTACTGTTTTTGTTTTGTGTGGGAAATTTGTACTTTGGTACATCCTAGTTTTCTTTTTAGGGTAAATTACATCTGGCCTCCTGTAGTTTGGCATATTTAAGGCTCGCCCCCCCTCCTCCCCCCCTCCCCCCATTTTTTGCAAACCGATTAAAACCCCCCTATTGTGCAAACTAATTGTACAAATTCCCCCCTCTCGCCGGAATCGGCATTTTTTCCGGCGAGATGGCACGAAAAAAGACTAAAATGCCCCTCTACTAAAAAAACAAAATCAAACAAAAAAAAACTAAACCAGACCTCCTCCTCATCCTCCTCCTCCTTCTTCTCCTTCTTCTTTTTCAACAACCAAAATACGTTGAACTCTTCCCACTCCTCCTCGGTCTCTTCTCCTCGGGGAGCCTCACAAAGCATCGCCGCACCACTCTCCACCTCTCGTTGACCTCGCCGGCCCGGACACCACCGCCTCCCTATATGCCACATCGAGCTGCTCTAGCGTAACACTCTCCTCGCTCAACACCGGCGCCCTCCCACGACCCCCTCCGGGCCTCTCCTCCCTTCCGAACACTCCTAGACAAATGAACCGAACATCCGACAAAGAAGCGACTCGAATCCATAACCAGAAAGAAGACCATCTCTCTCCTCGTCTTACTTGAAGACTGAAGAATAAGGAAGCCATCTCTATGTCCTCCACCGTTCGATCCCCCCTCTCCTTAGCTCTTGCGCCAATTTTCACTTGAATTAGGGTTTTTAGGGTTTCCTAGATCTAGGGTCGTACTCGAATTTTGGGTAGACGAGAACATCAGAGTGGCGTTGCTCGCCTGTGGAATAGAAGCCATTGGAAAAAGCTCAGAAGCTGTTTAGCTGTTCGTCTTGTGTGGAAACGACGGGCTCTTGTACTGGCAAAAACCGGTCGATTGTTCGTCTTATGCGGATGGTGAACCCTTTCATCTTCGTGTTGCTCGGAAGCTCTTCTGTTGCTGTTATTTTCTAGAAAAAATAGTCATTTAATTTTTTATTTATTTTTAATAGAAGGGTATAATTGTCTTTTTTCGTGCCTTCTCGCCAGAAAAAATGCCGATTCGGGCGAGAGGGGGGAAATTGTACAATTAGTTTGCACAGTAAGGGGTTTTTAATCAGTTTGCAAAAAACGGGGGGACAAGTCTTACATATGCCAAACTACAGGGGGCCAGATGTAATAGGATAACCAATTAACCAACTCACGTGGTGTTTTTAGTTTTGTCCACATAGGTGGACGGTTCTCTTGCGTTTTTGGAGTCGAGTTGGTTTTTTGAGGTTTGTTATAGATGTTATTGAGAATATTATATCGTGAAGAATGAGTGAGTTGCACAATTTAAGTATAAGAGATAGATAGTGTTAGATTCGTACAAATTTTATTTTGATTTAAAAAAATCAAAATTATAAGTGAGATGGGTTAATTTATGAGTGGAAATGATCTACCTACTCAATATCTATGATTTCGTGTAATATACGATAAATTTTATACGATATTAAATCAAGTTGATTTCGAGCCCATTATGACATTTATTGGTTGTTGTGCACACATAATTTACATTTGAAAGTAAAAAAAAAATAGTGAAACATGTTCAAATTTCAATATGATGAACTTCATTTGAGAAGACATGTTGAAAAAAAAATACCACAGTAAAAAAAATTAAATAAATTAAACAAATTTATAAATGTATCATCTACATTTATATAGTAAAGATCGAAACTTTGTCAACAGAGTGACCTAAAACTTCCACTCCATGGTTGAAATCGAGTCAATATAACTTATATATTTGCGATTGGATAGTAAAAATTATTAGTTTTTGGAAATAATTACATATAACATATTATAAAATGGCAGTAAAATTACAAAATGAAGAGATAAATACCAACTATTTAAATTAGATTATGCTAAATTTCAATATGCAATAATTATACGCATAAGTGTTTGTGATATTCGAGACTAAAAAGCATACATTGAACAATGTACTAAGATGAAGGTGTTCGTAATTAAGTTACATTTATGCAACCAACTTGAATGCGTATGAGCAATTAACTCCTTTTTTTTGCGTATTAACTTTTTTTAAACATGGTGAATAGAATTAACACAAGTAGTTGAGGGATGATAATGGAAGATATTTGAAAAGAATTAGTAAAGAAACTAAAATTCATTATAGAGAATAATAGGCGTATCAAAAGGTCTTTATAAGTGTTTAATTAACAACTAGGAAGAAAAAAATATAGAAAGATGAAGATTAAAAAAATCTATAACAGATATCCAAATTAATTAAATTAAATATATATAGGTCATCGGAGAAATTTAGGAGAAAAAATAAATTTAAACGATAAGGGGTGTAAGAAGGTATGTTAAAGATATATCCTGTGAGAAGTTGATTATTCTATATTTTTTGGGTTATATAATTATCCTATACTTCGAGAACCATGGTCATTATTTTCTAAAATAAAAGAATTGCACCTTATAATTCATTAAAAACATAACAACATGATTAACTTTCTGGATTGATAACTGCTCAAAAAACTAATTACTAGTTTTTAGCAAATGTGATTGCTATTACTTTTGCATAAATTGATATTTTCCAATAAATTAACATATTTATGTATACCCACTAGATTAAGTTTGCTTTTCAAATTTGTTACTCTACTTTCGTAATCTTTAAAGTAAGATATTAATTTATATAATTTTTGTATGATATTATGTTTATACCAATAATCCAACTAATTTAAAAAAAAACACTTAGAACAATCAATAATAAAAATATTTCAATTTGATTATATTTCAAATTTAAGTCTTTTAATATATTATTAATTATTTGTTGAGAGATTTTTAACACCTTCCAAAAAAAATTCAAAGTTGAATGACACTTGACATATTAACAAATACTTGAAATATTATCTCACTAGAACCATACACGACAACCTAATATACAACCTAATATACAGCAAATGGCTCCAAATCACTTGAGTATCCAAAATGCCTGTCGTCAGACTACCGAGATCCTTCCGGTCAACGGAGATCTAGAAGAGATCTAACTAGTGAAACACTAAGTAAAAACAAAATTAAAAACAAAATCTTGAGTTAAATACTAAATAAAAAAATAAAAAAAATTGTACACAACTAAAATGAAATCTTTTAACTATAACAAATTTTTTTAACAATTATTTAAAAATCCTCAATAAATCAATCAATAATCTGATGAGAATAGACTAGAAAAGTCAAACCATGTTCCCCTAAGAATTCCCAAACCCAGCCCACATGATTTTGAGCCGAGTCTCCTTAGTTTGACCTAAACCCAAAATTTAGAAGAAAAAATTAAAATTAAAGAGTTAAAAACTGACTTAGATAGATTCCAAAGTCAATAAGATAAGTTCTACAAAATTTTAAATTTATCAAATTACCTAAACAAGCATAAATCAAATATTTATCCTAAAAATTGAAAAATAGAATCATTATCAACTTTCGGATAACTCTTATTCCTAAAAAAAATAACAAATTTGTAAAAATAGCTAAATCACTCTTAAAAAATCTCCAAGAGATTCAAGAGCATCAAACTTGTATAATTTCTTCCAATGAGTTTAGAAAACATACCTTGAGCCCAAACCTTCTTAAACATCCTATTGAAATTAAATTGAAACTTTGACCCTTACTCTTGCAATCGCTTAAATTGAACTTTGAACTAGAATTATCTCCTCTTTTTGATCTTGTAGTACAATATTGGACGTAATTACATCAAGACCCGTAGCTAAACTGAGCCCTAGCAACTCACATCAGGATAAATAGGCAAATCCGGGATGCCAATACAATTACAAGAATTTGTCATTTTTCAAACGTCATATACAAATCAAACTTGAATTCGTTGAAGTATCATCTTATCTTTCTCAAGTCTTCAAATATAATAACAAAGTTTTGTATCGAATATAAAGAAGAAATTTGATAGGTTGAGGCTGAAGTGCTTTTACACCAGCAACAACAGGATTAAAATTGTTATAGCAAACTAGGAGTGATAAAGCAATATGATATAGAGAAAAACCAGTATATGTAAATACATGGACATGACAACAGATTACCCCTCGAGCAGTGGAGTTGGTGTATGCCAAACCAGAAGGTTTCAACTTGGCACCTTTCTCTCGCTCTGCATGTGTTAAATTGTTCCTCAACTCAGTTAAAACAAGAATGAGATAGCCGCAAAATGTTTTCGCATATCGGTCAGCCAATGTGCATGCCAGAACGGTGCAGCGATATTTTCGCCGTTGGAGACATTGCCTAAGCTACATCTGCAACTCCAAATATCCATTAACAACTTCTTTTGGCAATTCCATTACTCACCAAGACACCGATCTGCATTTCCGTGTATCACCCGAAGAAACTCTGCTGGAGTAGCCGCTGGGTCCAGCTCCCTGCAACCCTCAAGTACCTCTGGACATTCTCGGCCTGTAAGCAAGTGGGAAGGAATTTGGTGGGAGAATCGGAACATCTCTTCACGGCGGATACTCCTCACTTCTCTGGGGCTCAAGTGATGATGAAAAATGGTCTTAAAACCAGCAACTTTTATCAAGGGAATGACAGCTACACCATGTTCTTCGCTGTAATCTTCGAGCACTTCGACCAACTCGTATTTGTGTATCACCTCATCCATTGTGAGCTCGTTCCAATTAGGGGACCAGTTACGATATAGAGCCCAAACTTCACCCTTTCTAGGATATATGTGAATTATCCCATTCTGGCCTTTTGTCCACCTTACCTTGTGCGAAAACGAACCAAGTAAGCTATATGTCTTCAATCTACTTAGAAGAAAGTCGCCGCAATTTTGTGATAAATCGGAAACAACCCAGTGCAATGAGCCCAAATCACTGTTGGTTTTTGAAGTAAGCCAACTAATGCGGATCTTGAATGGATCTGAGGAAATAACACTATGAACAAAGGCGTAGTATCTGGGCATTCCGTTGCCGTTATCATATGCAGCCCATACCTGATTTTCTCCAAAGCACTTCTCAGTTCTTTCCCGATCAAAATTGTAAAACTCCGAATCTGTGACCTCCATCGACATTCTCAAAATATCAGATTCTAAACCAGACTTGTGTGGTTCGGCATCAAGTAAAGGTTCTTCCGTTTTGTCAACTGTCATCCCATTCATTGTCCCCTCTTCCAACGGAATTCTGGTTTTTACTGAACTTAAATCATTTAGTATTCCATGTATTGTCACCTTGCCCTTCTGCAACAGTAAGGATTTAGTGTCGAGCCGCACACTCTGAGCATTTAACTTGGGGATTCCATTGACTTTACCAAGTCCAATGTCACTTGGATTGACAGCACTAGTGTTTAAGTCATCCAATCGAGAACCGTTTACACCCCTTCTCCTTTTGGAAGCATTTTTCTTCCTCTTAAGTGCTTCCTCGCGTTGCCTCTTGACTTTAGCATAAGCCTGCTGAACTAAACTCGCAGCTTTAGCAACACTTGAAGGACCACTGGTACTAGAAAATGGAGCCCATTGGGAGTTAGTAGGACCGTAAGAATGTGAATCATCCAATCCTCCTGAATTGGCATTGGCAAAATTCCATTCAAAACTGGATGCAGTTTTACTATTCATTGACTTATTTGTGCTCTTTTTCTGGGATCGACCGAGTGTCGTTCTACTACCTGAGGGTGGTGGGGCTGTCTCAACTGCCTGAAAGGGCTTCCGACAACGAGGACAACGAAGACTACAGTTGAGATAAACTCTCAAGTATTCATATAGCATTTTGCACTGTTGACACTCTGTCCAAAATGTATTCGGGTTTGACCCATGAGACGGAGCTTGCATTGGTGCAGAAGCATGAACACTTTTATGAACTTTTGCATTTGATTTGGCTAAGTTGGGAGAACTGCTCGAACCTGGTTTTCTGGGAATGCTACCAGATGGGGTTGAAACCCTCCAATGAGATTTCTTGTTTCTATTCTGATCAAATGCTGCTCTCCTGCCTCCATCGGACAATAAACTCCAAGCCTGTGAAACGAGTTTAAACGCATCATCACCTCCTGTACACTTGTTCTTATCAGGGTGAAGCAGTAAAGCCAGCTTCCTGTACTGTTTCCTTATTGTCTCATCCTTGGCTTGAGGGTGTACCCCAAGTATCGCATACCAATCTGGATCTCCATTTACCTTGTTCTCAGCGGCAACATAGACGTCAATTATCGCCATCAATTGAGGCATACCTTCCAGTCCAGGAAACAGACTTTGAGCTTTCAAAGCGAATTTCTTTGCTGACAATGTGTTCTTCAGTAGCAACTTCTTCTCAGCAATCGCCTTCGCGCGGAGAGCCTCGTCCTTGTTACACTCCATACACTCTCTGCTTGCTTCCCCACCACTCTGCTTTCTTCTTCTTCTGTTTCCAGGCTCCCCTGAAACCTCTTTCACAGTGCCACCATCAGATCCACAATACCGTCACCTGTCTAACGCAAGTGCAGCTTATAAGAACAAGCAACAAATCTGTAACACAAAGTTTTTCTATTTTTAGCAGAAATGTAAATGAAACAAGCATCAATGAGAAGGAATAGAAAAGCGCATAGCATCCAAAAAAAACATGTTCAGCGATCACATTAGCCCCCACTAGAAACGAACTAAATTCTCAAACAATTAAGGGGAACGAAAGATTAAGTACAACCTCAGCCTAAAATCAACGCTTGTAATTCACTTCTCAAGGAAACAAAATAACAATAATTCACAAACCAAACCATACAGCACGATAATGTAGATCACATGCGACCAAAAGGCCGTACCACACAACCCTGTTAAGGTGGAAAGGGGGCGGCTCCATCCATCGACCAAGGTGACCGATAATCGACCAAACGAACCAACCACGTGACTGGAATTCGGTTTCCCTACATGAAACCGGATACGAACACCAAAATCATTTCTACCTCAACAGACCCCGGATCAACAAGACCACAGTTACCCACTAAGCTAACTAATCCAACCTCGAGCCGGGCAGGACCCCAAACAATCATCAAACGCGTAACAACTACAAAGGACCACATAAAACACCATTAACCAGCAAGTGAAGTTGGACTACCAAACATGAAACCCTACGCGAAATTAGGGTCCCAGTAGGGAAAGACTTCAACTTTACCTCTAAAACACGGGAAGATATTTTATTTATAAAGAAAAGGCGGAAGCTTGCAATTAACAAAAGGGTTGGTCGCCATTTTTAAGGCACTCTTGAAGCGGAGAGAGAAACCAAGGGGAATTACCAGTAACGCGAAAGAAGACCAGAGATTGAAGTGAAGACGACAACACTGAATCAATTTCTCTCTCTCTCTCTCTCTCTCTCTCTCTCTCTCTCTCTCTCTCTCT
>SOPF01028118.1:0-14463 GCA_012979155.1 Hypericum perforatum | reverse complement strand
CTCTCTCTCTCTCTCTCTCTCTCTCTCTCTCTCTCTCTCTCTCTCTCACTCTCTGTATTTGAAGGCGAGAATCTATGGAGTGGTGTTTTTATGATTTGTTTTCCGACGTCCACGCCATTCCCTGATTCCAGGGTATGTATCGTGGTCCGTGGTTGTGGTCGGGCCAGTCCCAAGGGGATTACGTTTCTTTATTTGAGGAAAAAAAACAAAAAAAAAGTGGTTTTATGTGGTTTGATTTTATTTTATTTTTTTCACTTCAATATTTGTTCAATGGAAAATGGTGGAAAACGTCACAAACATTCTACGACGGATTCTCGGAATAGTTGTCCTAATGTTGATCTAACGAGGACTTAAATTCATAAGCAATGATAATTATCTTATGAAGACTTGCTTTTGGTATGGCTAAGGTGGATTCCCTAAACCAAGTTATTGTCTATGAGTTCGTCCGCTCATTTTTCAACACACACATTGTTATTGTACTATCTCATCATAGATCACTCGAAAGTATTCGGCATTGAAACGTCGTCGTCCTTGTTGAGGGGAAAATAAATTGGAGGAGGCTAGGTCGTATCAAGCTAACAGCGACACTTGAAGGCTTGAACCCTTGTTTGATCATCTTCCAAATCATAAAAAAGAATTTGCAGTCAGATAGAATTTAATTGCATTAGACGATTTATAAATTATAATACGTAGTCAAAGTTGTTTTTTTTACATATTAGATACGAATCATAATATTAATAATCTGATTTATACAACTTGATACCAGATTTTTTTAGTTTGGTACCGAATTTTTACATTAACGATGTACTTGATTAGTATCAGCTAAGGTCATTTACATATGGAAGGCTATGTATTAACTAATGCGGGGAGATTCGTGTACATATATATATTCAACCTGAATTCTGTTTTTCTTAATACAACAAATTGTTTTGCACGAATTTAAAAATATTAAAATTAATTCTAAAATAATAATTTTGCAAAATACAAAAATGTGCATAAATAATGATAAATTAGATAACTAACTATAAAATTATAAAATTAATAAATATATATATATATAATAAATAGTTGAAATTACATTTTTACAGAGAAGTTTTTTATTCTCATCTCTAAATAGTACCAAATATACTTCCACCAAAATAAAAAATTAGTACCAAATATACATTGTACTGACATTGATGGCTTTCTAGTATGGTACAAGAACTTCAGTAGTAATGGGATAAGGAAGCACCGAAACCGATTATGAAGTTGAAGCTGAAGCACGTCAAGAGTCCGCCATTTCCATCCTCCATGGTCATCTTCAATGTGTAAGATCCCTGCATATAGAGGGCATCCAGAGTTGAGATACAGATGAAACTGAGGAAATGCAAGAGCGTGGATCAAAGTTACTCGTGTAGCGCGCGGCCGACCGCAGACGAGAAGTGCGTTATTGCAGAAAAAGTGCTTAAGTCCCGCTTACTATTGACTCCGAAACACTCGCAACTTCTTCATCAAATAGGCAGCCGAAAAGCTCTAGAATTACTTTGACATGAAAAATGAAGCAGGGGAAGCAATAGCGGAGCTACATATGTCAATGAGACACTACAGATAGATAATATGAAAATGAAACAACTTTTGTTGGTATGAAGCATAAAATTGCGTCCCTACTATGAAAGCGCTCACTGGCTAGTGAAGGGGTTGGTATGAAGCATAATACAAAAACAGTTGTCCCCATAGTGAACTTACTGGTGGAGCAAATCCAGGCAAACTCTGGGTGTTGGAAAGCACGAAGCTGCCTGCGGAAACCGGACATGACATGTCCTCGCAGAGATCATGTGTTTCAGCATGGACATGAAAGCTAAAGTAAGAAACATCAACCAGAACTTTCCCACCAGCTACATCTTTGCCTGTACATTCCCCAATGATCCAATTGTCCACAAGGAAACCTCAACTTATCAGCAACACTTCAAATACAATGGAATCATGAGGACAGATTTCAACAGTTCAGAAGAAAATTATCCCATTATCATCAGACTAAATCACAAGAACCCCGAACCAAATTATCCCATTATATTTGGTCCACTACTACTGAGTTGAAAAGCATTCATCAATCGCATCAAACTACAGATAAGAAATAGTTGCTCTCTGCCTGACGAGACGAGCCATGGCATCGAAGATGAGTAAGAAAAGCCGAAGAGCCATCCACACACAAAAAACACAAACCTAAGGTTAACCTTCTTTCTAGTTCCTCCAATGACAACTTAGAGCAAAAATAGACTAGAAAGGATGCCCCAATTAGCTATACATTCCATCAAAAATTCCAGCAAAGCGTTCCAATGAGGCATTAGTCCACTGGTTAATACTGACAGAGCGGAAAGGCGATAGCTTCAACTCAAAAGCAATCTGATAACGAAAACAAAGGATTTCCCCCAATAATTGGAAGACAAAAACTCAAGTTATCCATCAAGCCCATGAAAGTTTCAGCGAAATTATTCCAAGCTGCAACATCTGTTGCATCACTATGAGCAACTACACCACAGCTTCATCCAAAAAGCAACTACATCACTATGAACCCAATGTTGAAAATTGAAGGATTGCCCACGGAATTGGAAGAAGACGAAAACCTCGAATGAGAATATGGAAACGCACCCAGAGAAGCAGATATATTAAAGGTGGCTGGCTTCCCAGCTACCACAGGATCAGGGGATACCTCAACTCCCACAACCTTCATAGGGTATACACCTTTCCCATCTGCACAGAAAATGCCCAGAAAGCCACCGATGAGAGTTGGTCGGTCCAAATAGTAACGAAATTGGACGCCAATTCTCCCAAGTCTCGACAATATTCGACTCTCAACTAAGACTAAACAAAACAAGCAAGCCACTGGAAGCAAGTTTCAATATGAAAGTCTCCAGAAACTAATTACTACTCTCTCTAACAACTAATTAATCAAAAACACGAAGAGGGTAATTATACCACAGTATTTAAAGGTAGCAGCGAGAATCGGAGGGCAGAGGAGATGGATGGTTAGGACAAGGAGAAGGGTCTGCTTCCGCTGGCGGCAAGACATATTACTTGCCATGGTTTTGCTTTACTTGTCTGGTTTTTACCTGTCTTGTCTCCACAGAGGAGTGGCTTTCAGTTTAACTCCACAGAGGGGAACTATTGAGCTTCTTTTGTTTGGTGGGATATGATAAAAAATTACATAATAATTAGTGTAGAATTTTTTTTAGGTTATGATCATAGATCGGTAAAATTTTATTGTGATAATTAAAATTTTATGTCAACAAATTTATTCGATATTTGTGTGTTTGCTTCCACTTTTTCTATAATAAAAAAGGGAAGAGAGTGGCTTTCAATTTCAATCGGGGAATTATGGAGCCTCCGGAAAGTTGCGAGGCCAAAATTATATCATAATTAGCACAATTTTTTTGTTGAAACGGCCGGCCTAGTAAAATACTATCGTGGTAATTTTTGGTTGGAAAATTTTGCAACAGGCAGATCGGTAGGGTAAATTGTGCATTGACATTATTACCGCTAAAATGATTTCTACATCAATAATACAATAAGTTACAACATTGCGAGAAATTGGTTTATCTCCGATATTACAAAACATATGAGTCGGTGACCTTGGTTTCTCTCGTTTTTTGGTCTGCAATATCTTTGCAAGGTTTATATTATTACGTTAGAGATTAAATATGGTACATGAATTTCCTGATGTTTTACCATCATTTGACTGCTGAACTAACTCTCTTTGTTAAAGAGAGATGGTGAGAATATGAAGAAACAAAGCTAACTCTCTTTGTTAAAGAGAGATGGTGATAATATGAAGAAACAAAGCTAACTCTCTTTGTTAAAGAGAGATGGTGAGAATATGAAGAAACAAAGCTAACTCTCTTTGTTAAGGAGAGATGTGAAAATATGAAGAAACAAAGCTTAAGAAACACAATGGCCCTTTTGTATGTTTTCGCTAAATTTGTTATTGAAATTTGATTGTGATGCAGCGAGAAGACGTATTGAACATGAACGATAGAATCTTGTTCCGTTAATTCACAAGAATAACCGGAGAAAACAAGACATGAAGGGAAAATCCTAATTTTTATTTATCAAATCAACCGAATAAAACAATATCCTAGATATCATATTTATAAGAATTAAAATAACCATAAGAGATAAAATTCTAATATAAATAAAACTACTAATAATTATCTAAAATTAACAATAAAACTAAAGATAATTACTAACAATCTTCATCCTTGTCTCTATCAGATTGTTATCGTGTTTTTTTTTTTCTCGAGCCTTAAAATTTACTCTATTAAGAAACTTAGATCTATTGTTTTCTGAACTAATTCATACATTTGACCTTAGAGAATTGAGAAAGTTGAAAGAGTTCAAAAGAAAAAAGTAATAAAAGGATAAAAAGGTTGATTATGCAGAAATAATATTTAAGATAGTAAAAAGTGGCTTTTGAAGCTCGAATACTATCGCTTGCCAGTATTTATTAATATTGATTCAAGAAATTGGAAGTTGGGTGGATATAAAAATTGTTTGGCCCAGCTGGTTGTCCTCCAAGGTCTAGGATTCAACTCAGTGAGATAATGGAAGAAAGGATGGGGAATGTTGCACAATATTCTGGCCAAATGAATTCCTATATTCATTTACCAAAAAATAATAGGGAATTGTGTTTGTCATATCTAAAATTTTAGAATTGTTCCTCTACAACTTTTACGTGATATTTTTTTCGTACCTAAATTTTATTCAAAAAGTAATAGTTCAAATATTTTCATGATTCTTATCTTGCAATTTGGTTCCTTGTTTCTTTTTGTAAGAAACTTTTTTATATTCTGGGGTTCAATTTGGGTGGAAGAAACTAAGAAAGTGATGTTTTGTTGCAGCCCATTTATCAATTTAGGTACATTCTCTTGGTTTAGGGCCATCAGACTCATCAAGCCCGAACTAAGAAATTGTATATAGTAGTACCTAGAATCAGAAACGACTGACCCATGTTTAGGCCCGTTATATAAAATTTTCATCAACGATCATCCAAGACCCAAACAACCTTAAGCTCCAAACTTAATCATCCTATTAGCTAGGGATGGCGATGGGTAGGGTCGGGTAGGGTATTGGTACAACCCGACCCATACCCTAGTTTTAAAAGTCGGACCCATACCCTACCCTAGACCCTTTAAGATTTTTCATTGCTAGATTCATACCCTTACCCTTAGGGTCCGTAGGGTCTATAGGATCTTACAGGGTCCGACCCTCGAATTAAATACAATATATTTTTTAGTATAAAATTTAACTAGATTATAATGAATATATTAAATTTTATTAAGAAATATCTTATAGATCACTAAAAATAATTAAAAAAATCAATTTCGTAGATTATATTTCAAAATATTAAGAAATATATTATATTTTATAAATAAAAATAATAATAATAAGTTTAATTAGAGTTTAATTATCATTTAGTTAGAGTTTAGTTAGGGGTAACGTCTAAATTAGGGTAAAAGGGTAAGGGTAGGGTAAAAATTCATAGATTCATACCCTACCCTCGACCCTACCTTTAAATATAGACCCATACCCATACCCTACCCTAGACCCAGTCAAAGTCAATAGACCCTCGACCCATAGAGTAAGGGTAGGGTCCGACCCGCAGGGTATGGGCATTTCTGCCATCCCTACTATTAGCGTGTAAAATACTAACCAATAACCAACAAGGGATATTCACAAAAAATAAAAGCCAACAAGGGATCAAGTTGCAGCAAAAGGATCCGAATTAATTATTTTTAGAACAATAACGAAAAAAGGACAGAAGAAATTGGTAGAAAAATAGAAGAAGAGGACCGAAGAAATTGGTAGAAAAATAGAAGAAGAGCGTTGATAGTTCAATTGGTAAGAAATTTTGATTCAATTTAGGAAATTATGAGTTCAAGTATTACAATTAAAAAAATAGGAAATCATCGTTTATTAGGAAAAGGAATTTAACTTAATGACACAGAATAGTTATCAATTTCAAAAGATATAAACTTCAATTTTTATACTAGTGCAAAAATTATTTTTTTACCAAAATATAAACTCTCGCCATGTTACCGTACAATAAAAACTAACTATATAATATTTTATACTTATCTCGTATACACATACACGCTCATGAATTAATTGAAATTTGAGTGGATTGTAAGATATCAAAATTGTCCAACAAGTGTCTAATTGTTACCGCGACCGCAATTGCCGTCAAAGTGTGGAAGAGTTGGTGACGATTCTAGAGATCATAGGGAACTCTCTAAAGAGAAATATTTTATCTTTAGATGGAAAATTATTATACTAATATTAACTAAAATTAAGAGATATATGTATGAAAATAATAAAAAAATAAATTAATAAAAATATCACATAATTTCTTAAATCATGGTGATTCAAAATTTAAATTTTAAAAAATTAATATATAATATTCAAATTTCATTTAATAATATATATTCTAAACAAAAAATAGTATTTTGAAAATTTTATAAATATTGATATCTTATTACTTCAATATGAGTAACATTTAAATGACATAAATTAATACAAGCAAAAAATAATATTTCAAAAAATAATATAAAGTAAATAACATCAATATTAAAGTAAATGAGTATCAATATTAAAGTTAATAGTACAATTATCCAAGTAAATAGATATCAATATTAAAATTAACAAGAAAAAGTAAATAAGTATCAATATCCAAGTAAACAAATACTAATATCTAAATAAATAAGTATCAATACCAAAATTAACGAGTATCAATATCCAAGTAAACATATATCAATATCAAAGTGAACAA
This sequence comes from Hypericum perforatum, assembly GCA_012979155.1. NCBI lineage: Eukaryota > Viridiplantae > Streptophyta > Magnoliopsida > Malpighiales > Hypericaceae > Hypericum > Hypericum perforatum. The sequence continues at coordinate 7,661 of SOPF01028118.1, read as the reverse complement.
ATACCAAATCAATGAGTGGGGCTAGCACAAGTAAAGAGTATTAATATCCAAGTAAATAAGTATCAATATTCAAGTAAACAAGTACAAACATGTATCAATATCCAAGTAAATAGGTATCAATATTAAGGAGTGGGGCCAACCCAAATCCAAGATCACCCACCTCGCCTTTAGCACCATCTTCCACTCTTAATGTTTTATGTAATTAAGATTTAAGAATGTACATTTTTTTTGGAGAAAATAAAAAATTGGGCGAGAATAACTTGACGAAGTTGAACCTCGGTGTTCTCGCCCTCGCCTCTGCTAGAGCCACCGACCTTGTTACCAACGACCCAGGCTCTAACCCACGTAAGTTGTGCCCGTCCAAGACTCCCTTGAGAACCTCCTTAGAAACAGAAGAAAAACTTGAAACAAATGACATAGTCCTTCACAGGTTCGATCGTCTCCCTACCCTCCACGTCCCACAACACCAAAAGAGCAGTCGTCTGCACAGACTATCTTCCCAGATTCAAAGGGGATCATCGACGGCCATCTCAGGAAAATTGCATTTACCTTCCACCTTCTCAAAAACGTTCCCAAGCTCATCTGGAAGAACATAGAGAAGGAATTAATTTATTTAATTAGAATAATTTTTGAAAAGATTATAAAAGATATGCAGATTTAGAATAATTTTTTTTAAAAGTTTGAAACGTTGACAAAGAAAAAAGAGGATAATTAAGAAAAATAGTAAAAAATTTATTTGTCTATTACAAATTATACCATAAAATATTAATGATTGTCAGATATAAAATTTAAAAGCAGAAATTCAATTTAAAGACATTAAGCAATTTCCACATTGAATGATATTTTAGACATCTCCATTAAATTCATTATCAATTATGACTCTTACATAAACACTCTAACCAGATAACCACACAATAAAAAAGTTAAAAGCTCGTTGCAACCGTATAGTTCTTTAAACGATCTAGTATTCAATACATGATCATAATTGAAATTTGATTTTTTGAAAAAAGTGAGTAGGCTTGGGTCAAAAATAAAAAAATAAATACAAATATATAAGTTAATACAAATTTACCCCCACTTCAGGCTCTTAATAAGAGAAACATGTAACTCCTCCTCAGGAAGGCTAAAGGCCTGAGAAACGAGGATCCCTTTACTGAGGCTACGGACGTTAGCCTTAAGGGCAAATTAATTCTAGTTTTTAAAGTTTGGTTTATTTTTTCAGAAATTTCTATATTTTAAAAATTGATATTTTTGTCTTTTTAATTTAGTTAAAATATTCCCTTAGGTCTTTAAGACTAAAATTGAGTTTTTTACTTAAATCTCCTCATGAAAGTTCCAAAATATCCCATTGTCAATGTAGGAGAACCTATTTTTCTTTCTGTCCCTTGTCTTTATTCTCATCTCCTTCCTCTCTTCTTCCTCGTCATTCTTCTATACCGACCCATCTCCCACTCCTCATTTTTTTTTCCAAGGTCTGAGTTTAGAACCTCAGAATTTGTACAAGGGTCTAGATTTAAAGGTACTGTACCTAGATATATTGGATTTGAAAATAGAGTATTTGGAACAAATTCTGGGTTTACCGGTAGAAACTGGACTATGTCATCTTTAATTCTTCATATGAAGTCTATGATGGTGTGAAGTACATAAATGTCGATTACAAATGTAATGTTCCTGCTTTGGTCAAGATTCCTGAGTTTGAAAAAAATTGGGACCTATTGTACTATTCTTGAGAGAAGAACAATTGTGGGTGAAAAGGAGACAAAAATTTAACAAGTCATCGTCGGTTCTTCTTCTGACCAGGGCTAACATATAGTCCAAGTCAACTTCAATTATTTCTTTTCTAAACTGACAGAGAGAGAGAAATGAAGAAGACGTGGTGGAAAATTCTCACAGGAAATAAGAGAAAGAGGAAGAGTGATTTTCAATTTTTTTTAGTTTAGAAAAAACTAAGTGACTATTTAAAAATCTAATTTGCATGTGTCATGGAAGTTAAAATTTGATTTGACATAAATAAGATGATATCATCTTATTGTACAAGTAGAGAGGTGCTAAATAACCAGTTTTGGGTACAATGTGTTAATTGACTTTCCTATATAAGTTTAGGGTTCTATCTAATCTTTACTCTTTAATTTAATAAAATTAGAATTACAGCAATATGTTGATATATATTTTTTTACGTATTAGTCAAATTCTTTTGATTTAGTTTATATATAATAAAAAAATTAGTATGATCCAAAACTTGTTATGTACACTCTCTCAACGTAAAAATAAAGATTTTTGTTGTAAATTTAATTACATAAAAATGAACAAAATAAATATTAATTTTATGTTTCAAGTGAATCAGGTCAACTAGAATCACCTGATTTGATCAGATTTTGGACAGTCAAACTGAGCATCGATTTTTAGAAGAAAAAATAAATAAAAAATGATTCCAAGTGGTGGTCTAACTCATGGTCGGACCTTGAGTTTTAAAACATTATGTAAAACCTTCTGGAGAAAAACCCCTCCAAAAAAAATTACATAAAAAAATTAAAATAACTCGCATGGACGTTGTTACAACTAAAAATTGAATAGATTATAAAGTATCAAAATGATCCCCACGGAATTCAATTGCCGACGTAGTTGTGGGGAGGGAGGGAGAGTGACTGTTACAATCACCCCCACTCCATGCTGACAGGTAACAGGCTGTGGGCCCCCCACACCATATAGCAATAAACTATGGTTTTAATACTTTTTCGATTGCTCTTCGTCTCGGTTCTGTGTTTTTTTTTATTCATTGGATAGTTTCAATTTATGTTTGGCTTTCTTATCTTATACTTGCGATATTTTTGTATCGCTATGTAACCTCTCTTATAATATAATATAATTTGTGCATTTTACCCTAAAAAAAATTACGAGACCAGAGTATCTGATTCTAGAAAACGGGGACACAGGGGAAAGGTATCAATCAGCTGGAGCAGCAATCAACCAACTACCTTTTTAACTGCAACCAACACTTAACGACCTACCAAGCAAGCATTAAAACAGGACAATTCAATAAGAAGAAGAAGAAGAAGAAGAAAAAAATTTGAAGATGGAGCGCGTGATCATGAGGATGAGGCCACGGCTTCTGGGGTGGCTTCACCGATCCCGTTCTGGTTAGAATTCTCCTACCTTATGTCTAAAGATTGCTTCTTTGTTCGAATCTTAGTGATAATTTCCGGGAATTCGGGTTATTGTGATCATGCTGGTGAAGTTTAACTTGTTTTGTTCAAGATTTTCTGCAAGAATCGACTCCCGGTCGTCTTCGATTGTTTTGACACAAAGTGGCATTGTTCTTTGACCGGATCTTGCTAGAAATTGGGAACGTGGCAATTGGGTTGTTGTGATACCCGTTAATGATATGTTTTGAAAGACACTAGTGGTTTGCTTTGTATTATTTATATCAACAATGTGCTCCAAGGTTAAGTGTGCTCGGCTTGCCCATTGGTGACATCCAGACAAATTTCTTTAGGTACGTGTGACTGAGGATAAACCAACAAGCTGGATAAATTCGTGTTCAAGTTGTCGAGGGAAGAACTTGGTAGCTTGTCACATTGTGAAGCGGTGTTGGTTCGATGATGCATTCGAAGTCGAAAACTCGTCGGTAGTGCGAGTTTATTGCAATCTTCTTTTGAATCATTAGGCTTCATCATGAAAACGGTGTTGGAGAAGGTTCTTCGTGCTAGTGTACTGTTGTAGTATATTGCAGATACTCGCATTAGTTGTCTGTGAAACCATCTTCGTTCTTCGATACTTTCCAAGTGCAATTCAGTTCTAATCCGAAAACCATGTTTCTGTTGCAGGGCCGATATCATTAGTGAGACGATTGTCGTACAAAGATATAAAGAGGGGAACAGATAGTTTCTGCAGGATAATCTATAGCAACGATTATGGTACTGCTTACAAGGCCAAGTTTACAGATGGTCAGGTTGCGTTGGTAAAGGAGGTAAAAGGTCTTGACGAAGGAGAAGATAACTTCTACGAGCAAGTCGAACTACTGGGGCGCTTGCATCATCGTCACATTCTAGCACTGAAAGGCTTTTCCATGGGCCGCAAGAGGTTTGCTGATTGCAGCATTCAAACAAACGTCTTTTTTTGGACTTAATACGGATTGTTACCTCATAATTCAAAGCCACGGTCTTGTGTGAAATTGTGCAGGTTGCTTGTGTTTGAGAACATAGAATTTGGAAACTTGAAGGAGCATCTAAATGGTTAGATTTTAAACCCAAGCCAATGCGTTACATGATACTTAATTCTATGACCAATCATTGAGATTTTACAGATCCACTAAAGACTCCCTTGAACTGGAAGATGAGGTTGCGTATAGCAGTCGGGGTGGCAGCCGCATTGGTAATTTTCCGAGATTGTTGATCTTAAGAGTCAAGCATATCATTATGCTAAACTCAAATCGTATAGCATGGACTAACAACGTTCTTGTAAGGTCTTGTCGATTGCAGGAGTACTTGTTTCTCTTCAGCAATCCACCAGTTTACCGAGTCAACATCAGTTCGAGCACAATCGTTCTGGACGAAAGTTTCAATGCAAAGGTGAAGCCACTCTTTGTTGATGTATCTGCTCAAATCTTGTAACATAACTTAAGATCATGACTGCTATTGAAACAGTTATCCGATGTCGGTCTTCTCCTCCCGGTTGGAGACGTGCACGCCACCTCCAATCCTCCGTGTTCGAAAGGTAAGATGCAGAACCAAAAACGCAAAACTGAACAGAATGTAACAGGAGGTTTGTATCATCTGCTGACTTATGTTTCTACAGACTGTGAAGGCCAAAGTTGTGGAAGCATAATATTCCAACTGGGAGTTCTGCTGCTCGAGCTAATCACAGGGCAGTCATCGGAGAAGACGGGTTTGATCCAGTGGATCCAAGAAGCTCACTTCAGAAGCTCCATCCAGAAGATGATAGACCCGGATCTTGGGAATAATTACGACTCCAGAGAGCTGAGAAATCTTCTGGCAGTGGCCAGATTGTGTACGACATCAGGTTGCAGACCAAGATTTTCTGTTCCACAGCTCTTTCGCTACTTGCAGAATAAGTTAGATAATCCACATCAAACCATTAACTAGCTAATGACTTTAGTTCGTTCCCTAACCTTCCAGAATAATGGTTTACTTCCCCGTGGAAACTAAACGACGATTTTTTCCTGCATTTTCATCTGCTGCTGCTGCTGTTGGCCATGCATCAATGGATATAAGAGACCAGAAAAGAGAAAAAAACCAGAATATCGGAGATTCGATATTATGAAACTTATCGGCATAGTCTCCTTCAACCACATAGATGTTACAACATAAGTGGATGCTCTGCATCAGCACTGCAAAGCAAACAAATCTATGGCTCACTGCTGTGCACACTGGACCCTCTGGGCACCACCGCCATAACCTTCATCATCCTCATCGTATGCCTCTTGCTGAGATTGTTGCTGCTTCCTCCTCATTTCCTCTTCAATGTTCACGTCGTGTAGTGTAGTCTCCTCGCACTCATCCAGCTCCATATCCGTCATTTGGCTAGTTGGTTTTGGAGGAAGTATAGCTTCAAGTGCCTTAACCTGGTCCGGGGCCAGCGAATCAGGGAAATCTACTGTGAAGTGAATGTACATCTTTCCCTTCATGAAAGGCCTTCTGTAAATCGGCATGCCCTCGTCGTTGATGGCCTTGAACGAATCTACATAACAGAGTGCAACAACAATCAGTATCTAACAGAACCAAACTATGGTTAGACTCTAGAGTTTACCAACAACAACCCAAAATGCATACCTGGTTTCACAACCTCTCCCGGGTTCGATTTGATGAGGAGCTGTCTCCCATCCAGGTGAGTTAGAACAAAGTGGAAGCCACACAGAGCCTCCGTCAGCGACAAGGTGTGCTCCAAGAACAGGTCCTCACCCTTTCTCTTGAATTTGGGATGATCCTTTTGCTGCAGGACGAAGACTATGTCCCCAGTGACGGTATCCGGCTGCAGAACAGAGAACAACGATCATTACAACACGACACAACAACCTCGAACCTCAAGGGGGTCCAAAAACACGAAACGCACCGCTTCGTCGGCTTCTCCAGGGAACGTTATCTTCTGTCCATGTTGCATACCCTTCTCTACAATCACCTCCAACACCTTCTTCTCCTGGACAACTTTCTCCCCCTTGCACTGTCCACACCGGTCCTTATCGCTAATGGTTTCGCCTGTTCCCTTGCACTCGTTACAAGGTTGCTGCATTTGTTGGATCATTGAAGGCCCCAAATGCCTGATAGTAACCTTCATACCAGAACCCTGGCAGCCATTACACTTCATCGAAGCACCCGATTTCGACCCCTTCCTACAGAATTTCAAAGCATCACATCAGCACTACAACACAATCGATCCGGCTAAAGGGAAGACCAATCATGTCATCACTAACCCGTTGCATTTACGACACAACACATTACGGGAAAGGGACAGCTTCTTGGATATCCCGAGGTATAGATCCTCCAAAGAGACCTTCAACGGATGAACCACATCCTCTCCCCTTCTCTGCCTTCTTCCCCCACCACGACCCGAACCTACAACTCAAAAAACCAAAAATTGATCAGGACCCACAAACCAGATTCACAAGCCAACGACAAAGATGTGGCTTTTCCTCACCTCCAAAGCCCCCACCGAAGAAGGACTCGAAAATATCGAACGGGTTATGGCCACCGGCGCCACCTCCACCCATCCCTTCCTTAAGGGCATCCTCGCCATACTGATCATAAATCTCACGCTTCTCAGGGTCGCTCAGAACCTCGTAAGCCTGTGCTAGCTCTTTAAACTGTAAACCAAACCCAGAAAACGCGTTACTACTTACTATACTCGATCACAGACACTAAAATCACAAAAAGGTCAGAGCTTCCTCAGAATTCCACGAAACACACACACATCACTAACTATCAAAAACTTACAAAAAGATGTTTTTTTTTCAATGATTGTCTGAACCCAGAAATTATTCTCCAAACGACAGCCAATAAAACAACAACAGGGACTTACTCACAACCACGACAGCTCAACTCAAAAAACAAAGATTCATTTTTTATTGATTAATTGAGAAAACACGTAACTAATCATCAATAACAGAGACTATATAATCACAAAAGGGTCAGAGCTTCCTCAAATTACACGAAACCCGCATCACTAACTATCAAAAATTCACAAAAAAGTGTTTTCTGATGATCATCTGAACACAGAAATCATTCTCCAAACCCTGAAAACCCCAAGAATCAGTTTTTATTGATTAATTAGGAAAAGTAAAAAAGTTTGACCTTCTCGGGGTCTCCTCCCTTGTCGGGGTGGTTCTTAATGGCAGCCTTCTTGTAGGCCCTCTTGAGGTCGTCCTGAGAGGCAGTCTTGGACACGCCAAGTATGTCGTAGTACCTGCTATTGTCGCTCTTCTTCGCCGCGCTCCGACCAAACATCTTCTCTCTGTCTCTCTCTCTCTCTCTCTCCCACAATATTACTATTATTATTCGATTAATTCGGTGGTTTTCTTCTCTCCTTCGCCTCCTGCTCCGCAAAGTTTCGGTTTTAACTATTGTTTACTTGGAAGGAGGGAAGGAAGGTTGGGGGTATTTGTGTTGGAAAATCGTGGTCGGATAATGGTGTACTTGATTTTGGTATAC
>SOPF01028116.1:120209-205591 GCA_012979155.1 Hypericum perforatum | reverse complement strand
CATAAAAACAGTAGACCAAACGGTGCAAGCAACCTCAGGCAAAGCAGTTGCATCCTCAAGCGAAATGCCAGACGGGACGGGTAGGACTTGTACCTCCGGAACTGCCACTTTCTCCGCATACCCTCCTCCAGCAAGAAGAGCGCACACCTTCACAACAACAACAGATTGTTCTCAGCAGCACACATCACAACCACAATCATTTGCTTAATCATTGTCCCAACTTCGCTAACTAATAAACCAAGTAAATAGCACGAAGCTAAGCCGTCATTGTGCCAGAAGCAAAAATCAAGCACCAATGGATTAGCAAACCAAGCACCTATCTTTCATCGGCATATAAATCACTCAAAATTACCCAATCAAGCATTAATTCTACAAAACCTACTTCAATAAATTACTCATAAGTTACCCAACTAAACATTAATTCTACAAACCTACTTCGATAAATTACTCAAAACTTAACCAATTAAGCATTAAACAATCCCACCCAAACAGCTCTCCACGGCCACCACCCAACTTGGTACCCACCAATTTCCATACACCGTCCACCACAAACATAAAAATCAAATCTTTCACTACCAAACAGGACCAACAACGACTTTATCAACCAAAGCTCGCAACTTTATTACCTGGTCGCCGACCTTCCAGCGGGACACGTGTCGCCCCACGGCCTCGACTGTGCCGGAGCACTCGAGCCCGAGAATCTGGCTGGCCCCCTTGGGGGGAGGGTACATGCCCTTGCGCTGGGAGACGTCGGCCCGGTTAAGGGCGGCGGCGGCCACCCTGATGAGGACCTCGTCGTCTTTGATTTGTGGGTCGTCCACCTCTTGAAACTCCAGCACTTCGGGGCCCCCAGGCGAAGTGATCACTATAGCTTTCATTGTGTTTCCGGTTCCTCTTGTCTTTGGATTAATGGTTTTGTAAGGAGGAAGACAAGTTTAACAAGAGTCTATTGAGTTGCCGATAGAATGGAAGCGTGGACGAGTGTCTAATTTGCCACGTTTTTACTTATACCAGCAAGCACTATCAAAGTTTTTGATAGTTTTCGATTCGAAATAGTCTGAATACGATACAATTTAAAAACTGAATATTAATAATTAATAAGAAAAGTTCCCCTGCCATTACTTAACTTTCATACAGTTTCTGCAATTACTAGACAAGGTAGGCACTCTCTTTTTTCCGGTTTATAAAATATTGATCACGCATAAAAAAAAATTATTCAAATGTGCAGAAGGCAATACAACAATTACCTATGTAAATATATAGATCATTTTCGCCTAATTATAATTTTGCAAAATTATAATCAACCACCTTAGAAATGGAATCTGATTTCAACGTGGTTAATAACTTTGACAAAATTCAAAACTATCCATCCCCAAATTTTTCTCCTAATCAAAATTTGTTTATTTTCTAAATAAAATTAACCGGCCCATTCCACATTTTTCTGTACAAGCCCCGTCTTGCTTATTCGAGTGGAGGCCCACTAAACCCAGCATGTCAAGCCCATTCCCATTTTTTTTCTGAACAAGTCCATCTTCCTTCGGACAAAGAAGAATCCTTGCTTTTGCGCGTACAAATTTGGGACACCTCATCAGCCTATTTCTAGTGCATCAAAATTGCCTACACGCAAAGGCCTCACCTGCCAAACTATCGATCATCTCCTCACTATAGCGTGCGTTGCAAGCAAGAACAAGGAAAAAAAGCATTCTATATAGCCATACATCCTGAGCTCATGCCTGTAACGTGGCTCGGATGATCCCTTCGGAATATGCCCTTCGAATTATTTCTTGTCGTGTGAGGTAATGTCAACTTTAAGGCCACTCAAAACCAGTATTTGGAGTAACTCTTAAAATAAATAATGTTCGACAATATTAGAATATCAATATTTCTCTTTCAATTGTTGTGTTCGGGCGTAAGCAACCTCATCCTGTAGATAACTTGTATATATAACAACGTCGTTTCCTAGTTGGTTGGTTTAATTATTCAAAGTTTTATTGTGAAGAGAAAGTTGATACTTATTTAAAAAAGAGAAACTTGATAATCTCCATGGGTTCTTTACGAGGGAATTCCAGATTTCTGGCATTTGGGCTTGTTTTGTTGATGTGTTTGGGAGTCCCTCGAGCTATTGGATGGAGCAAAGAAGGCCATATCATGACATGTCGAATTGCGCAGGTATATTAACATATAAATACTCTTATAAAAAGTGTCTTTTCAATTCTTAGAATTTTAATTTAACATATTTTTTTGAAAAACGTAAATCTTTTATTTAATTGAATCAACTATCATTACTTCACTGTGTCATTTGAGCTAGCTTCTAAATCGGTGTTTCATTTTCTCCACGAATTGATATGTTGGTTTCCCATCGAAAGAGTTCAGTATTTTTATATATGTTAACGAGTATAAAATTTATTGGTTGGAGGAAAAGAACTAACAAAGGCATCAATATTTTGAGGTAGCAGAAGCTCTTGGGGCGGGAGGCGGCGCATGCGGTTGAGCACTTGCTACCTCAAGATCTCAACGGCGACCTCTCCGCCCTGTGCGTGTGGCCGGACCAAATCCGGCACTGGTACAAATACCGCTGGACCAGTCCCCTTCACTTCATCGACACCCCCGACAACGCTTGTACTTTCGATTATTCCAGTAAGTGGCGTTTCGTTCGAATAGTAAAAAATTTATGTATTTTTTGATAGATTATATTTGTTGGTCTGTTATAAAATTTGTTCATACTCGATTTTAAATTAATTATTTTGAAATGATGTATTGTTAGGGGACTGTGCCAAGGATAAATGCGTGGCGGGTGCCATGCATAATTTCACTTCTCAGCTTCTTCACTACAGAGAGGGATCTACAGATCGCAGATGTAAGAAACTGATTTTTTTTTTTGCCCACATAATATATATGATATTCATTCCCAAATATATATATATATATATATAATGGTTTATTTACTATATAACATAAACTCCGTCCGTTAAATTTGACGCAGATAATCTCACCGAAGCCCTGTTATTCCTGTCACACTTCATGGGGGATATACATCAGGTAAATATTAGCTTCATGATGGTTGCATTATTTTTCTTTATTTTCTTATTTTAATTTCTAGCAGCTCAATTGGGTATTGATTTAATCAGCCAATGCATGTGGGATTCACTAGTGACGAAGGAGGGAATACCATTGAATTGCGCTGGTTCAGACATAAATCCAATCTCCACCATGTGAGTAATTAATTTACAAACTCTACATAACAGTTAATAGATGTTAGAATCGTTTTGCGAGCAACAACATACTGTGCGAACAATTTCACTCATGTTATAATATTCATATTTAGTTTAAAATTTTGAGACAATTATTTTTAATTAATTTTCAATATTTATAAATAAATTTACCCTACATGCAGCTTCGATGGAGATAAAGATATAAATATAGTTATTAATTATTTTGGATTATTATTTGTATTTGTTATCTTAGCAATTTGATTAGGACTCTTTTAATTTTAAGATAAATATTATTAGTTATATTTTATTAGTGGTAGGAACGTTATATGTTGTTAGGTCTTTATAAATAGCATTACGTAGTTATTATTTAGGGATAGATTTTGATGAATAAAAATTAGAGTTTTCCCTTTACTTCTTGTTTTCTCTAGTTTTTCTTGCGAATTAACGGAACAAAATTTTATCGTTCTTGTTCAACACGTCTTCTCGCTGCATCAGTTGGTATCAAGCTTGTATCTAAACCTTATCAATGAAAAAAAGTAAAACAACTATCCCTAGATATGGTCTGACTCTGATCTGATTGTAATTGCTTCTTGACGTAGGTATGGGATAGGGAGATAATTCTTACGGCTCTAAAAGACTACTATGACAACGACATGGACCTCCTCCAAAAAGCCATAGAAGGCAACTTCACCGATGTAAGATTTCTTCTCTTTTTAAAATTTATATTTCCATTTAAGACTACTTAATTATATTATATATCACAAGTAACGCTACTAAATTATATGCTTGATCCACATAATATCTTATCATCCATAATTGTAAAATGTTTTTTTTTGTCTCAGGGAATTTGGTACGACGACGTAGCCTCTTGGAAGGATTGTGATGATCTACTTGCGTGCCCTAACAAGTAATTGTACTTTCTCCGTACTTTTATTTCATTATTTGCAGATAAAGATATAAGTACATTCCTTTTTAAATTTACATACGCTCTCTGCTATCCACGAGCACATTTACGCACCATCATATTTTACAAACTTTGGGATTTCAACTTGGGTTTTAGGAATTCAAATTGGGATTTGAGATTTTTCGGTTAGGGTTTGAAATCGATGATTTTAAGTTAACTACGTTAGCGCAACATAAGAAAAAAGGAAAAGTCACTTTTAGTATTCTGTGGTTTTTGCGAAAATCATTTTAGTGCCCTGTGATAAAGAACTTTTCATTTGCGTCATAACTCACCAATTTTCCATCACTTTGGTCCCAAAATTACAAAACTTCCCCTCTCTCAATCATAACTTAACCAAACCCAATTCAACCCGACCGAAACTACATCCAATTCAACCCAATGGGGTGTAAAAAATAAGATATGACTCGGATTAAGCTGCAATTTTACAAAAAGTATCATAAAAATACACATAATTTACGGGAAAAAATTCAGCAATTTTAGAGGCCCGGAAGTATTTTTTTATTTTCTGATGCACTAAAATTTCGTAAAATCGTATAAAATAAAAAATACATCTAATTGAGTTGAAACTTATCCTAAGGGAAGCATCCTAAAAATACACATGATTTACAAAATAAATTTCAGGAATTTTAGAGGCACAGAAGTATTTTGTTTTATTTTTCGAAGCACTGAAACTTCGTAAAATTGTATAAAATAAACAATATGTATAATTGAGTTGAAACTTGTCCCATGAAACCTTAAGAAGCTCTAATAAATTTAGAAACCAAAATGCATCACTGAAACAAATTTCAACTCAATTGGACGCATTTTGTATTTTATACAATTTTACAAACTTTCAGTGCATTTAAAACTAAAAAAAATACTTCTGAGCCTCTAAAATTCCTGAATTTTTTTTTCTTAAATCATGTGTATTTTTAGGATGCTTCTTGTAAAATTTCAGTTCAATCCGAGTCATATCCTATTTTTTATGTCCCATTAGATTGAATTGGATGTGGTTTCGGTCGGGTTGAATTGATTTTGGTTAGGTTCTGATTGAGGGAGGGGCAGTATCATAATTTTTGGACCAAAGTGATGGAAAATTGGTGAGGTATGACTCAAATGAAGAGTTTTTTACCACAAGGTACTAAAGAGATTTTTGCAAAAACCACAGGGTACTAAAAAGTGACTTGTCCCTAAGAAAAATATGACATAGCGGTAAGGTGTTTAACCTTGGACATGTCGGCAAGAAAAAAAATAATATTCTTTAAAACTTCGTCACAATGTTTTTTGTAGTTTTAGAATAAGGCCGGTACAAAAAGTTGAAATCACATAGTAATTAATCAATACATATACAGCATAATACTAAAATGAATTAATTCTTAAATTATAACGATTAATTATTAATTATTAATTAATGTACGAGCTAGTTTATAAAAATGAAAATTGAATAGCCTGATTTAGACACATTTTACACGTTTTCAAAGGTATGCCGTGGAGAGTATAAACATCGCTTGCAAATGGGCTTACAAAGGCGTCAAGGAAGGTGAAACTCTTGCAGGTAAATCATCCAACCAACTTTCCTAATCAATATTATTTTCGAACTTCGATAAGTCATCACAATGAATAGACATCCCGAAAATTAATGCTAATGTGATTGTTGTGCAGATGAATACTTCGATTCTAGGATGCCTATCGTGATGAAACGCATCGCTCAGGGCGGAGTTCGATTGGCCATGTACTTGAATCATATATTTGGAGACACCCATCAAGGAAACGCAACTCCAACGTAAGCACTTCACTAGGTGGGAAAAGAAAAAAGGACGTGACTTGCTCTGATCGGCCCAAGGAAAAGCCCAATTAAGCAGTTTCTGGGCCGGACATTTTACATTAGCTCTCAAAAAAATAAGGGGAAATAATGTATTTTGTCCTCTATTGGTTACTTTATTTTTATTAATTAAAGCAAGTACTTATTTCATGGCAAACCAAGCAATCTAGAAGTATTTAAATGTATATATGATCTAACCGATAATATTATTTCTTTAAAAATGTCAACTCTTCTAGGTATTTTCAAAGAGACATGGATCTAAGATAGAACCAGTAAACACTACTAAATGATTTTAATTTTCTTAAATTATTTTTATAACGAATTATAAGTATTTACGAGAAAATGTTATTAAAAAACTATCTCAAAATAACCGAATAATATTCAAATGTCATACATTGAAAGGAAGAACAAGTTCGGCTCCGGAACGTTGTGCATTTTTTTTTTTTAGAATCTAAACTATTACAATGTCAGGGTTTGATCTCTGGTCTTTCCCAGACCCCTCCCCACCCATTGCCACTGGACCAAATGGTCTCCCGCGTTCTGCCATATTTTGAGTAGTACAATAACATACCAAAATAACTCCATATAGTCTTCTACCATGAGAGTTTCTAATCTTTACTCGCATAGAGCTTAAAAATTTGGGTTTCTACTTCTCTTTTCCCAATGAACCGTTAATTATTTCTTTATAGCGACAAATTTGTTATCTTCATAAATAGTTACATCCCAGTATTAGTATAGTGATTGATATTTTTTTCTCTCTCCTTGTGAGAGCCAGCCTTTCCCCTTCCTCTCTATCTAGCTTTTACCCCTTTTCATCGCCATTAATCCTTCCCTTAGAGCCTTTAATCCCTGCCACAATCTCAATCTTCCTTTCCCTTTACTCCCTTTCCACCTACCTCCCATTACTTTAGTTTAGGGGTATTTTCCATCAGTCTTGGGGTGTCGCCAGGCTGTTTTATTTTGTCCTAATGGAGTTAACTCCTGATCCTAGGTTTGTCCTATCTGGAGCATTACGTGAGGCTAATTTGGTTAAACTCGGCCCTACTATCTCTCTCGACCTGGAGTTTCCTCAAGAAGAGGGTAGGCCTGATTTTGTCCTTGTGGGTAAGTTCATCTCTTCCCGTCCTTTGAGATCCCCCTCCGTTAAAGCTAGTATGGTAAAATCTTGGGGCATCTTTGATGGAGCTTTGGTTGTCGGGGAGCTTGGCCAGAACCTATTCTCCTTTGCCTTCAAAAATGCAGATGATCGTAACCGAGCTATTAACAATACTCCTTGGTCGATGGCGGACCAACACTTGGTCCTTAAGGATTGGGACTCTAATGTTCCCTGGAGCTCCATTAATTTCTCCCTATCCTACTTCAATGTTCAAGTGTTTGGGCTGCCAAGGTACTTGATTAACCGTAGGATGGCGGAGATTATAGGAAATCAGTTTGATGGTCTTCTTGCTGTGGATGAAAACGAGCTCGCTTCGCCTGGTCGTGGAGCTTTTCTGCGGGTCAAAGTTACTATGGCGGTCGATAAACCCCTTCTTACGGGATTCCAGATCCCTCGTAGTGGTCTGGCTCCTTGGTCGGTCTCTTTCAGGTACGAAAGACTTCCTGAAATGTGTTTCTTCTGCAGTAAGATAGGTCACACCAATCGTTTCTGTTCTATTGACTGTTCGTTGTTGGAGAGTTTTAAGAAGATGAGTGCTGAGGAACTCTCTTTTGGCGTCTGGATGAAGGCCGATATTTTTCACCCAAGGAGGTTTGGTCCCTCCTCCTTCCCTGGTTTGGATCAGTCACGGGTAAATCGGAGTGCTGGTGGAATGTCTATACCGGGTCGAAGTATTGTAGGTGCTTCTTCGATTGGTACTCCTCCCTTGATCGATTCATCCTCTCTGTTGGGGGAAAGTTTAGTTTCATCTTTGGCGGTTGTTTCTCTAAACCCGACGGTCAAGTCAGGGTCATTTCTGAGGAAAGGTGATGGCTTGTCTCTTATGCCTATTATGCCCACGCCCCTATCTGCTGCTGGACAAGTTTTGGAACCTGTGTCCTCCTCAAGTGCTTTTCTCTCTCCAAAAGATCTGGATCTTTCTAGCCCAGTTTTACAAAGGCAAGTATACATACTAGATAAACCAGGACTGATGGAATATTCCCTCCCACCCTCAATTAAAAAATCCTTTACTATAGGCCTCGTGGGCCAACTAGCCCAAAATACCCTACCTCAAGCCCAGAGAAGAAAACTCCCAGCCTCTCTCACTTTTCCTCTCCCTCAGAAGGCTGGCCCCTCACTACCCGTTCCTATTAAACGAAAATACACTACTTCTATACCTCATCCAGGAAAAAAGGCTTCAAAACTCTCAGCTGGAGATTCTCTTTTAACTAACCCTAACCTCGGTGCTTTTCCCTTGTCAAATTCTCTCTTTCAGGTGGATAAGGGTGTTTTTGTGGCTGGCTGTTCGAGCCCAATAGATCTTATGTCCCCTGGAGAAGGTCTGAATTTCTCCAAAGGGATCCGAGGCAAAGTGATTAAGGTCTCCAAAAAAGTTTCCACTAAGAAGGCCTCTATGATTTCGGAAGATGATGGTATGATTCTGACTACAACTAAGACTATTTCAAATTCAGCCTCGAAGGATCAGGGAGGTCCTACAGGTTCAGGTAACTCTTCTCTCCCTTGTGTCGGAGTAGCAGTTAAGCTGCTACTCGACCATCAATGAAAACTCTTGCCTGGAATTGTCGGGGATTGGGACAATCCTTGACAGTTCAAGTCCTCAAGGGACTTATCCGAAAATACTCTCTACAAATAGTCTTTCTTTTGGAAACACGACAGCAGAGAGTGAAGATGGAGAAACTGCGTAGAAGTTGCAAATTCGTTAATTGCTTTTACATTGATCCTTGTGGGACTGCCGGTGGTCTTGCTTTGTGGTGGAATAATGATGTTGATATGGATATTGTCTCGAGTTCTAAGAATTTGATCGATACAATCTGTCATAACCTTGTTAATAGTTCGTCTTTTCAGTTTTCTTTTATTTACGGTGAACCCGACTCTGCTAAGAAGCGTTTGTTTTGGTCCTCTCTCTTTAGGGTTATTAGTTATTCTGAGCTCCCTTGGATTTGCTTAGGGGATTTCAATGTTGTTTTAAATCCCGAGGAAAGATTAGGGGGGAACTGCCCGGACATTTGGCAAATGTCCCTTCTTTATGAATTTATGCAAGAGGGCGAGCTTTTGGACTTAGGCTTTAAAGGTAATCGTTTTACTTGGTCTAATCTCCATTTTGGGTGTGCGAATGTACTACATCGTCTTAACCGTGGCCTCGCTAATGCTAAGTGGCGCAACTTGTGTCCTAATGCTCAAATTGTGCACGGTCCCATTGCTTTGGGATCTGATCATGCTTTTTTGATATTAGATACTAACTTTTCTAAGTTGGTGAAGATGCCTTTTAGGTTCGAGAACTATTGGATGCTTGAAGATGGATGTAAAGAAGTAATTGACCATTCTTGGTCTATTCCAGTAGTTGGCAGCCCTCCCATTGTCTTTTTGAAAAAGATCAACTGGTGTTCATCTAGCTTGACAAGTTGGAGTCGAAACAGGACAGGGAATAGGCGTAGGAGAATCGAATTTCTAACTAACAGTTTGACTTCCATCCAGGCTTCTAACCATGCGATGCAGTGCAAGGATTAGGAACGACTACTGCGTAAGGAGCTGGAGATTCTCTATGCTAAAGAGGAGGTTTTTTGGCTCCAAAGGTCTAGGATTAGTTGGTTAAAGGCGGGAGATAGAAACACAGTTTTTTTTCATACCACTTCAACCCAAAGAAGGCAACGAAACCAAATTGTTCAAATCAGGAATACTGAGGGTGTTTGGGTTGAAGACAGTGCTACGCTCAAGAATATGTTTTATGATCATTTCAAAGCTTTATTTTCGGCCCATTATACTTCTAATCCTGATTATATTCTGACTTGTATTCCTAATCTTGTCTCTCTTTCTATGGCTGCAGATCTTCTAAAAGAGTTATCGGATGAGGAAATTAGAGTAGCAGCTTTTGATCTAGGTGGTTCTAGATCTCCAGGTCCCGATGGCTTCTCAGGTAACTTTTATCAAAAGTTTTGGCCTATTGTCTCTAGAGATCTGATTCTCCTTGTTAAGTCTCTTTTTGCCTCGGCTCAAGTTTCTTTAGAGCTGAATATGACTCATATCGTCTTAATTCCTAAGTCTGCTAACCCGGCTGAGATTGGTGACTTCAGACCTATTAGCTTATGTAATTTCTCCTATAAGGTTTTCTCTAAAGTGTTGGCTAATAGGTTGAAATCTTTTATGGAGTCTATTATTTCTGAGAGTCAAGGTGCTTTTGTTAGAAATAGGTGCATTCAAGATAACATTGTTATTGCTCACGAAGCTTTCCATATGTTGAAAACTGGGACGAGGAAGAATAATTTGTCTATGGCCATTAAACTTGACTTAAAGAAGGCCTATGATCTAGTTAATTGGTCTTTCCTTGAATGTGTGATGCTTAAGTTAGGTTTCCCTAGTAGATGGGTGCAGATTATCATGGGTTGCGTTAACTCTGTGTCGTATAACGTGCTCTTTAATGGCCAACCTCTTCAGAATTTTAAAGCATTCTGAGGCATCCGTCAAGGTGATCCCCTATCCCCTTTTTTATTCCTCTTTGTGTCCGATGCTTTTGCCCACTTCTTAAATCAGTCTCGGCTGTCTGGTCTCATTTCCGGGTGTAAATTTAATAGTCATTGCCCTTCTATTTCCCACATTCTCTTTGCGGACGACACTCTTTTATTTGGGAAAGCCTCGGTAGGAGAAGCTTTGGCTTTTAAGATGGTGTTAGATACTTTTGTGAATGCGTCTGGTCAAGCCATCAATTATCATAAATCTAGTATATGTTTTGCAAAGTTTGAGTCTGATGAGAATAAACAAAATATCATGGGTATCCTTGGTATGGGTCTTATGGTGGTTTCTGATCGTTACCTTGGCTTGCCTTCTTTCTGGGGTAGGTCTAAGTCGGGTGCTATTAATTTTATCTGGGAACGTATGTTGAACAAAACTAGGAGTTGGAAGCAGAAATTATTGAGCATGGCGGGTAGGGAAGTTCTTATCAAATCGGTTCTTTCGTCTATCCCATGCTATTCTATGCAATGCTTGCTTTTTCCTAAGACTTTTTGTAGGAAACTTGATAGTTTGTTGGCGAAGTTTTGGTGGTCGGGTAGCACTGAAATTAAGAAAACGCACTGGATCAGTTGGGACCGCCTGTCTGTTTCTAAATTAGGGGGTGGTCTTGGTTTTAGGGACTTTAGAACTTTTAATATTGCTCTTTTGGCTAAGCAAGCTTGGAGATTGGTGTCTATGCCTAATTCTCTATGTTCCCGTGTTCTTAAAGGTCTCTACTTTCACGATTCTAATGCTCTTAATGCTGTTAAAGGGAGTAGGCCTTCTTGGATTTGGTCAAGTATCTTGGAAGGTAGGAATGCCCTTGCTGGCGGGATGATTGCGCGGATTGGAAATGGTTCATCCTCTCTTATTTGGGGGGACCCTTGGGTCCCTTCCCTCCCTGGTAATCGGATTTTATCCCCTCCCCCTGTTGGTTTGGAATCTATGAAAGTTTCTAATTTATACTGTTTTCGTTCTGCTGGTTGGAAGAGGAACTTGATTACTTCACTTTTTTCTGATCTCGAAAGGATCGCTATTGAGAAAGTGGCTATGGGAAATTCTAACACTCCGGATAAGTGGATTTGGGCTTTTAATTCTTCAGGGATTTACACTGTCAAAAAAGGCTACCACGTTTTTAAGAATCTCCCTCCGCAGGTTGCTCTCGCTAATTGTGCAAGTTCCAGTACGGCTCCTTTCGACCCGGGTATTTGGAAGAGGATCTGGAGTTTGAAAGTCCATCCGCGTATCAAAAACTTCATCTGGCGCGCAGCTAAAAATTGCTTACCGGTGGCTGATTGTCTTTTTAGACGACACCTTTCCGTCTCGCCTTTATGTCGTGTGTACAATTGTGTCCCGAAAACCATTTGTCATATGCTTTTTGACTGCCAACATGCTCGTGCCTGCTGGTTTTCCAACGATTTTGGTCATAATGCTCTCCTTTTTGCTCAGGCTTCTTTTGGCCATTGGTTTGAGAGTATGTTCACGATGCTAAATGATGTTGATATGGTTAAGTTTGTCTACCTTGCCATGTACATGTGTTGGGCGATTTGGAAGGCCAGGAATAGACTTGTTATAGAGGGCTTCCCTATTAATCCTCTTCTTACTGTTAACTCGGCATCACAATCATGCTATGATTTTTTGCAGGCCGATTTGCTTTCTTTGCCGCTGGAGGCTACAACTCGGATTCAACAAGCTTCGTGGACAGCTCCGGATGAGGAGGTGACGAAGTTCAACTGCGATGCATCTTGGGTGGAGGGCTCCTCTATCTCGGGTGTTGCTTCAGTTGCTAGGAACCATGACGGTCGCATTATAGACGGCCTTTGCGAACAGGTTCTGGCTTCCTCTCCGGTGGAAGCGGAACTCTTAGCTATTCAACTCTCGGTGGATAGGATCGCTAGTCTTTTTGCTCTAGATAGAACGGAGGTTGAAACGGATTGTCAGGTGGCGTATGGTTTTTTCTGTGCCACGGACCCTGTGGTTGATTGGAATCTCGATCTCCTTGTTGATAAGATCCGTAGGAGCTTACTTAGGTTACCTAACTGTATTTTGATCATTACATCTCGCTCAAACAGTTGCGTCGCTGATTGTTTGAGCAAGATGTGCAGATTAGGTTCACTTTCTTTAGATTGGGTTGTCAACCCCCATCCGGATGTTGTAAACCTTCTGTTGACAGATGCACCTGATTAATATATTACTGCTTGGTGTTTCGTATAAAAAAAAGTATTAGTATAGTGTAGTTGAAAATGACATGATGGTCGATGATCGTCTACGTGACTGAAGTAAATTTTATTACACAATGAATGTATGCCGTATAGGGGTGGGTGATTATGAGGAAAATTTTAGTCGCAAAATTAGTACGATCTTTGTCGTATGTAGAAGATTAGTCGTCTACAGCTTTGGTGGGCAACGCCCCTTTCATTTTTTTTAAATATATAAATTTAGTTGAATTGAACTAAAATTTTGAATAGTAAAATTCGAACTCTCCTAATATAAATTTAAAATCAATTCATTTTTATCATTCCACATATCGATTGGTATTTTGGACAATTTTAAAACCAAAGAGAATATGCTGTAAAAAAGGAAGAACGATTCGACTTGAATTCCCTCCCCCAACGGCCACTTGTCATAAATCCCAATTACACTTTATAATCATTTCACTTTGATGACAAAATGAAGAGTACGTGGAAGAGCCGGAGACCATTTGGTCCAGTGGCAACGGGTGAGGTGAGGTGGGGATAGGTACAGGGTTCGATTCCTGGCGTAAGCAATTTGATGTAATAGATTAGGATTTAGAATAGTAACTAAAAAAAACGTGGAAGACGGGGTCCACAAAATTAGTGATGGAATTAGAAATACTAAAGTCGTGAGATAAAATACTTTAGTACATAAAGATATTTTGAAAATTAGTTTCTTTCCTGGTAATTCAAAAATAAATAGTAGCGTTGGTGACATTCGTTTATATTGATACAGTAGATTCCCTCTTTAGGTTAAGATAATATATGTTTTCGAAAAAAACAATGGTTTTGGATTATTTTTATTGAAATAAACATTTCACATAATTTTGTAGTAATATATTGTAATTGTATTATCTTCCTTACTTTTACATTCGGAGACAGGATTAAAAATATTTTCTATTAAGCAGGATTCTTAAAATGAATTGGAGGTCGACCCATTTCCGAGTCAGTCAGTCCAATTGGTTCAACTGTTGGTCAGATTAAATTTTTTCTTTAATCTAATTTTTTAAAATATATATATGGATATATAGGTAAATATAAATTAATAATAAAATATATATATAAACATACCAAATTTTTGGGCTAACTGTCTGGTTTGACCAAATTTTCCTAGCAAATTATTCGATCCGACCAGAATTCGTCCAGTCCAACCACATTCCAGTCCAACCGCATTTTTTAAAACCTTATTATTAAGAGTGTGTCCGAAAATCAACTGGAACGGACGGCCAAGATTAGTCTTGTTGTTACTTTGTTAGAGGCCGCCGAATCTCATAAAATGTTCAAAAGAGACGGCCCCGGAAAGTTAGGAGACCTACTGATATTTCGTCAAAATTCTGACATCTTGACGAATCACACGGTTGACAAGTCAAATATAACGAGATAACTTCATTACAAATTTTGTTGGAAAAGTGATTGCAAGAAAATTGTCACTTCCTTATTATACGAAGTTCAACACTAAATTACTTGTTTCTCTGGTTGATCACGGAAATAAGCGTCCATTAGTAATTGATTATTAGAGCCGTAAGATCATCCGCATCCCTGTTACTGTTATAGTCAGTGTCCTGGGCGTCACGTTAGTGTGCCCCTGCTCTAAGTTTTTCAGCCCACATCCCTGCCCCCGCTAAAGTGTTCGTGCCCTCACGCACATCAACTTTTTTTCAGCTCAATTTTTTTAAAATGCAGCTAACTGTATTAAACTCAAATATTTTTTCGCGTAACTTCGAATACGCTAAATTAAAAATCGAAGCACACAATTTTTCAAAGATAGAAATTTTATTAAAAATCGAAATATATTACACGCAAACTTGGAAACAATTACATAATTTTTAAAACTGGAAACAATTACATAATTTTTAAAACTGAAATTGATTAAATTATATACAATATATTACATGAGAACTTAGAAAAAATTATATTTAAAAAAACATAAATTGCTTAATTCTTACATTAATCCCAAACTAATGTACAAGTTTAATCGATTCCTTTTGTCATCATCTGAGAGGAGCTCGAAAGCTTCAACGACCAGCTTGTATGATTTCTGAGTAATAGCTGATTTGATGTTCTCGGCTAAGACGAGTTTTCCAACACAGCAGAAAGCATGTGCAAAAGTGTCCGGGCTTGCGAAATTGGGGAGATCGAGGATCTCGTATGAGTTGGGCTTCATATCGTAGTTTTCGGCAACAAAGAGGATGCAGAATGCGGCATGGTAATGTTGGAAGGTCTCATTATAGGGGTCCATGTGCCATGTCATAACGGACATGTCGTAGGCTTCTCTAATCTTCCCAGCTCAGAAATGCTCATCGGCCATCTCCAATATTGACTCGGCCATTTCGGAAATACTAAAGATCACTACAAACTAATTAGAAAGATAAGATGAGAGGAGTTGGTGTGAAAAATAATGAAGAAGGTTGGATCTATTTATAGAATTTTGAAATAATTTTGGACCACAGTTTTTTACAAAAAATGTGGACCACACCTTTTTTACAATTACATAATTACATAAGTTTTTTAATTAAATATAATATGTTGTTTAAATATATAAGTGCATGAGTTTTTAGGACTTAGGGTTTAGAGTAAGGGTTAGGGTTGGGGTTAGGGTTTATAATTTACATCAAATTATATTACATCCCATAATTTACATTAAATTACATGAAAATACGAAAATTACATCAAATTACATAACAATGCATAATTTACATCAAATTACAGTTTAATGCATCATATTACATAATTTACATCAAATCACATAATTTATCTCAAATATCATAATTTAAACAATACAAATGAGATTATTGTACTAAACTAATTTTATAAATTATTAAAAACATTAAAAATATATATATTTCAAACATAAAATTACAACATGGTACAAATATTTTTTTACAACTTTTTAACTCAAAAGTCTATTTATTTGGATTCAAAAATTTGTATAAAATTATCAAAAAAATTAAAAATAATTTCAAATAAAAAAGTTAAAAATGGTAAAAACAAATTTTCCTAATTTTTTTCCTAATATTTTTGGATTTTTTTTCAATTTAAAAAAAAAAAGTAAAAAAGAAATACTTGGAAAAGGCGACGTGGCCCAATCAGAGCGGATCACGTCGCCCACTCTGTTGCGCGCCTCGCTGACACGCGAGGACACCACGCGTGTTAACAAAGCGCCCGGGTTGCCCAATGGTAACCCGACGCGTGACAGACCCGGAGCACACGCCCCCGGGACTGCGGATGGTCTAATATACTACCATATTTTTTTTTGGTGAGAATATATACTACCATATTTGAGCACAAGTTTCTCTCCCTCCTCCGAGATTCCTTGGACTTGTGGGTCCCAGTGTTACTTCAAATCTAACATTAATAAACCCAACACGGGGGCCCCACCGAATATCTGAAAAATCAAATTCTACATTTAAGTTTCTCACAAACTAGGGTTAAGCAGCCAGCCACTACTATTTTAAAGTCGGTCAAACTAGGGTTAAAGACATGAACCATACTCGAATTCCGAAACTGCCCCCCCTGTAAAACAACCTAGAAGCTTCCGGACCTTCATTATTTTTACACCGCCTCGCTTTCTACTGAAACGGTGTCGTCGGGTGATTTCTTCTGCCCGGGGTAAAACCCTCTGTCCCATTTCATCATTAGCAAAATTAGGATGAAATTTTTCGAATATTTAAAGTCTAATTTTCTCAAATATGTATTGATAAATGAGGTTTAGTCTCTTCTACTCTATAATCTTCGAGACCATTTTTGTTTAGAAATAAATGTTATATTACAGTAACCAGTTCAAAATTAAACTATAAATTTTCATCAATTTATTTTTATGTTTTGTGTCATTGAACTAACTTTATTTTCAAAAAATATTTAAACATGTTAATCCAAATTCGAGACTCTCAGTAAAATCAAACTTCTTCTCTGTAAATAATTAAAATTGACCAACCGACTAGTAAAAAAAGGGGATAGAAAGAAACATTTTCAAGGTAAGCCCTCTATTTCCTTGAGTCTCACGTCGGCTTCTCTTCCTTATTTCAAAGTTAGTAACCACACTACATGTATCTATCTCTCTCTCCAATTTAATTGGTAACTTCAAACATTCGCACAAAAATCTGAACGACAACTTGTGAAACGGATCTCTCTGGTCGAGGAAGGATTCACCTAAAAAGGTAACAGAACCTTCTAGTTTCTTTATACAAACCCTTGATTTATTTCCGTTGTCTTAGTGGTGGCTTGCAAGTTCAAGAATGTCATTGCATCACGACGTCGTTTTTTTCTCCCTCGAACTCTCTTCATTTCATCTTCAGGCATTCGTAACATTACCACAAGGATTGAATTGCACTTTCTTACGAACTCGAATAAGTTTCTAAAACATCATTTATGTTTGAAAAGTATTAGTTTAGTTATGTTTATGTATTAAAACACAAAACGTAGCTTTGTTCATGCCCGAAGAAATTTATTCTAATTTAAAAGAGTTTTCGAAATTAAAACACAAAATGTAGCTTTGTAATGGACTTATCGAGCCACTTGCTCTCTGTGAGCTCTTGCGTCAATTTAGTTAGGCATCTTCTCGTAATTGTTTGGCACCAGGTGATAATGAGTTTTGATTTTCTTAATAGATCTTGGATTTAAACAGTGAATCCTATGATAATTTTTAATTTTAAATATCATATATATTTTTAAATGACAGCTTTATAGTGTTGTGTATGTCATCGGTTGTTGGTGAAAGCAAAGTCTAGAATTTGTACTTTTCTTGTCTGATGAACTAGTCATCGAAACGACCGGTCACGACACTGTTTTGGTTGATTTGGACCGGAGGATGCTGCTCTGTTTGCTGTCTTAATAGCTGTCCAAATGGTATTTCTCCAAATGTATAAAATTCAAGCGTTGAAGCACTTGTTTACATGTTAAAAAACACATTTTTGTTGCAACTTGCTTAGGTTTTAAGCTTTCTGATGCAGGATCACAAGGTTCTGGATCGGTAGATTGAAGGGTATAATCCGGGTTGGAATGGCATTGGCGAGGTTCGCTCGGACGGGGCTAAGGAGAACAGGGGCCCCTTTGGCTGGTTGTTCTAGTGACGCTGATTTGTTGTCCGGTGGCAATGTTTCAGCTCATGATAATGCATTGCCTCTGCATCGATCCGGGATCTGCAACCCTTCTCGGGTTTCGTCGGGTACGAACAGAGCAGACTACATGAGTTTCTGGAGCAGGGGAATACGTGTAACTCCTCAGTGCAACTTCCCGAATGCAGAGAAGGTGGAGGAGGATCACTTCGAGTACGAGTACGAGGAGCCAAAGTATCCGGGGCTAGAGGCAACTAAGCCGGGGGAGAAGCCTAGGGTGGTCGTGCTTGGTACCGGATGGGCAGCCTGCCGATTCATGAAAGGGCTAGATACCAGGATCTACGATGTGGTCTGCATTTCGCCGAGGAACCACATGGTCTTCACACCTTTGCTCGCTTCCACTTGCGTTGGCACGCTCGAGTTTCGTTCTGTTGCCGAACCTGTCAGCCAGATACAGTCTGCATTGGCAAACAGCCCGAATTCGTACTTCTATTTGGCTTCATGTGTCGGCCTCGATACGACTAAGCATGAGGTATACTGTGAGGCAGTGAGCGATGGAGGACTACCTCAAGACCCTTACAGGTTCAAAGTAGCATATGACAAACTTGTCATTGCTGCCGGGGCGGAGCCGCTTACTTTTGGGATCAAGGGAGTGAAGGAGCATGCCTTCTTCTTGAGAGAAGTTAATCATGCTCAAGAGATTAGAAGGAGGCTCCTTCTCAACCTGATGCTCTCCGAAAATCCAGGTAATGCCGGCTCTTCGGTTTACACAACGTGTGTTTTACGGCCAACTAACTAGTACTTGCTTCATTGCAGGCATCACAGAGGACGAGAGGAAGCGCCTTTTGCACTGTGTTGTCATCGGAGGCGGTCCAACGGGCGTGGAATTTAGCGGCGAGTTGAGTGATTTCATCATGAAGGATGTTCATGAGAGGTTCTCTCATGTAAAGCATTACATCAAAGTTACTCTCATCGAGGTAAATTCTTGCCGCATATGGTCTCTCGTGTTACTAGTCGAATCGTCGACAATCTGGCTGACTTTTTGGGTCGCAGGCAAACGAGATCTTGTCTTCCTTCGATGTCAGCCTACGACAGTACGCCATGAACCACTTGACCAAGGTAACTTCACCCGCTAATCTTTTGATATGATGGAATACGAACAATGATTGTTTATTCGTTCTCGCATCAGTCGGGTGTCCGCCTACTACGAGGGGTAGTTAAAGAGGTGCATCAAAAGAGAATAGTCCTAAGTGATGGAAGTGATGTACCATATGGCCTCCTGGTATGGTCTACTGGTGTTGGTCCTTCTCAGTTTGTGAAGTCACTAGATCTTACCAAGTCTCTTGGTGGAAGGATCGGTGTTGACGAATGGATGCGAGTCCCTTCGGTGGAAGACGTGTTTGCACTCGGAGACTGTGCTGGTTTCGTGGAAGAAACAGGCCGGCCTGTACTTCCAGCACTTGCTCAGGTCGCAGAGAGGCAGGGGAAGTACCTGGCGGAGTTGTTTTACAAGATTGGGAAGCAAGATGGAGGCAAGGCCCTCAGCGCTAAAGACATCACTCTAGGCGATCCTTTCGTGTACAAACATCTCGGAAGCATGGCATCTGTGGGCCGGTACAAGGCACTTGTTGATCTGCGCCAGTCGAAGGTAATATTCGATTTGATCCATGTCCACCACAAAATTGATCGACCAATGGACTAACTGTTGCTTCATGTGAACTTGGCAGGACGATAAGGGATTGTCGCACGCCGGATTCATCAGCTTTCTGGTCTGGCGATCGGCGTACCTGACCCGAGTGGTCAGCTGGAGGAACAGGTTCTATGTGATGGTAAACTGGGCAACCACATTGGTGTTTGGAAGGGACAGTTCCAGGATCGGTTAGGACCATTGGTTCACAGAAACACTAAGTATATGGGAACTTGTTCATCGGATAAACTGCCACGGTCATTGTTCCGGCGAGGTTCAGGTAAAGCAGGGGAAGCTAGCTCAGTAGAAACCACAAGTTCTTGGTGTTATATTCATTGATCACAAATTACCAAACTATACTTTGAATTTGTGAATTTTTGATCTCGAACCCAAATAATATTTTTTGTGCCAATGAAATGGGATCGTGGAGCATGAACATGTCATATCATCGAACTCGATACGGATTACCAAAGTATGAGTTTACAAAATACTTCCTCGTGTCATTAACATCAAGAGACCAAACCCAAAAACAGAAGGACCAAACTAAAGACAATCTTTCTACATCTGCAACATGTACCAAAAAAAATTAACACTCCCATCAACTATTTTTCTTATACGTAGACCTAGTAGTCGACTCTAATTCTGAAATATTTCCCTTCATCTTTTATCACTTGAATCAAACTCGACAATAATCAAACTCGACGATAACTCTCTCGTCAGCTTGGCAGAGAAGGAACATGGACCTTGGACAACCAGAAGATGGCGGGTCTTCACGACCAAATGGAAGCGAAAGTGTGAGCCAAGCAAACCACAACGGCCAGCTTCACTTTCCCTCTCTTCGGGATCGGCCGGCTCGAAGAGAACCTCCTCCTCAAAACCTCGCCACCTTTCGCCATCTTCCTACTTTCACCTTCCATAACTATAAACTTGTTCGGCTGTATTAGTTGGAGCGGCCAAATAATGGGTGGGTAGGTGCTATACTTGAGAAATTGGTGGTGGCCTGACAATGTTCCTGGGCTGGGATGGTATATATATATAGGAGGAGGATCTGGGTAAGTGGGCTTGGTTTTGGGTTTCTTCACGGTGAGGTGCTCAATGGTTTTGACTCTCTGGGGCAAGAGTTGACGATCTTGCCTCTTGGGCCTACCAAAAGCGAGTGCCAGCTTGTGTGGCTTTATTATTAGTTTGACCCTCACTAAGAAGTGATATTAAATTATTAGTTGTTTTTAAAAAATTAGGGAAAACAGTTAAGCATTTATTGTAATCATTTGTAACACCAATTCATACTTTTGTGGAGTTATCATCGTAAAAGTTTCGGTCTTTGGTGGGTCATAATTTGTTTGGTTTTCTAAAAAAATAACATGAATCGTTTGGTCACCAAATTTTGTTGGGTTTATTCTTTGCGTTTCAAATTTGCATTTCGATGGTAGATCGGAATTGACCTGGTAATAGAGAGACCTTGTCCGTTTTGACGTGGAATGTTCTTACTCGAAAGAATTTTAATAAAAAGGACGTCTGTACGTTGATAAGAAATGGGAATTCGCCTTCGGAATAAAAAGACAAAAAATGGGTAATGGGTCATTATGTTTTCCAATAGAAGAGTATCATTTTAATTTGAATAAAAACATGAGAATTGTTTTAGATGGTAAAAAGATACGCCGAAAATGATACTTTTAACCAAGACTTGTTTATTGACATGTAATATTTGATCAATAGTCATATGATAAAATATAAACAATCGACTCAAAATTTTGCAAGACTCTTTTCATCATAAAAATCTTATGAATATCTAAACATATTCTTTGAGCGGGGAAAGTTTTCAAATATGCTCCTCACTAGGGTTTACTCGACTGACTAAATTAAAATATATTGGTAGAGTGGCGTTGTAATGCAAAAATAGTCAATACTAAACTATGAATACTATAAATTTAAAAATATCCAATAGTTTGGTTAGATCATATGCGTTATATCTTACCTATGCCTAATTTTTTATGAAAATGAGATGCTTCTAATTGATATTAAAAAGCATAATCAAGTGTCAAAATTCTTTTTTAGAAGGTAAGTTTCTAAATTCTACACGTATGCAAAAATCAATGTCTTGACATTTTACATATTGACAATCCAACATTTTACTTTAGACATGATATTGATACACAATCCTTGTACCAAACAACCTTTAAAAAAGAATCCCCAAAACAAGAAATAAACAATCATTGAGTTGCTCTGTCTCAAAAAGAAAACAATTTTCTTCAAAAAAAAAAATTATTCTTTAATCACATGATCCAAAACCAACAAACAACATGGTAACTGGTTTTGATATTCCGGAATTGAAGACGTCGTTGGTTCATAATATTTTCTAGTGTATGCTCTGCTTAATATAAAATCTCATCCCGTACTTTTTACCTGAAACGTAAACTTTGTTTGATGTTGATGAGATATATTTTATTTTTAAGTGCTTTCTGATTTGTGATCATTTACTTTTTTTATCTGTCAATATGAACAACCAGTCTGCAGGCCTCGTCTTGAGGTTGCCGCCTTTTTTTCCCAGGACTCCTCGTGGAGCTCCTTCTTCGGCAACTTTTGCAGGTTTTGGTTGGCGCGTGTTGGGGCGGAGCCAGAATTTTTTTTGAAGTAGGGGCAATATATAAGTTATATAATTTTTTTAGTACATAATTCTAATTTATAGGTTAATTAATTTTTTAGTGGAGTCAATTTCTTATTTTTAGTGAGTACATATACTAAATTATATATAAATTATCAAATAAATAAAAAATTAAGTGGGGTCAATTGACCCCACTACTTAACTATTAGCTCCGCCTCTGGGCGCACGTCTTTATGGCGGTTCTCCCTTAGAAGGAGAAGCGGTGAATGTCGACTTGGCTGGAGTGTTGTCCTCTCTCCTGAGGTCGAACCCTCCTTTACCCAGGATCCCTCTTGACCCGTCATTTTTTTGCAGTTGTGTTGTTTTTATCTTTTGACAGGTGTCCCTGGACGAAACTTTGGTGTCAGCATCTCTGTTTGGTTCGACTAGGAGTTTGGGCTGATGTCGCAGTGGTCATTGGTGGTGACTCTAGGGCTAGTCGGCGATTGGCGGCAGTGGAATTCTCATGTGTTGTGTGTTGAGGGTTTTGGTTGTTCAATGGTGGTCATGGGCCTGGGCCCTGATTGGGCTTCCACGCGTGACGAGCTTCTGGTTTCGGCCACTTGTGGGCCTTCACCGCTTTGGGCTGGCGGGCTTAATTCCTTTGGTTGTGTGGATTTCGTCGCTTCGGATTTTAGGTGTTATCTTCGGGATAGTTCGCTTGAACATCTTTGGTATATTCTTAGGCATTTGTGTCTTTCGACATTTTTGGTGTATTGTACTTTGTGTTTAGGTGTAAATTTTTTCAGTTGGTAATAAATCTTTTACTCATAAAAAAATATGAGCAACCAGTCATTCCCATTATTCGGTTGCCTTGTTGCTTCGAGAGACATGTTCTCTAGCAATAAAGTACCTTTTTTGTATGTTATAATTGATTAGTCGAGAATTTCTAACATTTATTAATCAACAAAAATGTAAGTCCGAACAGATGTATCAGAGGCCACTGGATCACCTCCGGTCGTCCAAGTACAATATCAAACAAAATTGTCCGGAAATGTTTGGAAAGTGCATTTGTTACTTGATTGTTCACCTATCAAATGTACATAAAACAAGCTAACAACTTGTTTGCAGGTTAGATGTGATGTGATATGAGACGCTCAACGAATTTCAGGGAATGCTTCCTTATGTAATTAACACCAAAACACCACACCCGAAAACAAAAGGACAAAACGAAACACAATCTTTCTACATCTGCAACATTTACAACAAAAAAAAAAGAAAAAGCATCACTTCGATACATCTAAACACAACCTTTCTAATTCCGAAATCTTCTTCTCACTCTTTAACACTCGAGTCAGGCTCGACGACGACATTAAGTCTCTAATCGGCTTGCCAGCCGAAGATGACGGTCCTTTCATGAGAATTCATTATGATGATGACGATTTGAATGGCTGTGAGAGAAAATGGAAGCCAAGGTGTGAGCCAAGCCAACCACAATACCCAGCTTCACTTGCCCTCTCTTCGGGATTGGCCTGCTCGAAGAGAACCTCCTCGAGACCTCGCCACCTTTCGCCATCCTTGAACCTTCCATAATTACAATTTTCTCGGCTCGAAAAGAATTAGTGGATAAGAGCTATACTTGAGAATTTGGTGATGTCCTGAGAATGTTCGTGGGTAGTGGTATATATAGGGGGAGGGATTATGTTAGTGGGCTTGGTTTTTGGTTTATTTACGATAATTTGCTCACTGGTTTTGACTCTGGGGAGCAAGAGTTGACGATCTTGGCCCTACCAAAAGCGAGTGCCAGCTGTGGGGTTGTTTGGCTTTATTATTTGTTTGACCCTGAGTTAAGACATTATTTAAAATACTAATTTTAAAGTTAAAATCAGGATAAAGGGAAAAAACAATTCAGATCCATCATAAAATTTTTAATTCGGTAAAATTCTAATTATTGAGTTTATACTATGTTATGCTTGTGAAGTAGTCATCGCAAAATTTTTCATTTTTGATGGGTTATGATTTGTTTGGTTTTCTAGAAAATAATATGAATTTTATGGTCATCAAATTTTGTTGGGTTTTTTTTTCCTTTTCAAATTTGCATTTCGATGTCAGTTTGAATTGACCGGGTAATAGAGAGACATTGTGTTATTCCACGTGGAATGTTCTTTTCTTGAAAGTGAGAGATGGATGAAAATGAACTCTGTACGTTGATAAGAAATAGGAATTTGCCTTCGGAATAAAAAGATAAAGGGTAACGGGTCATCATGTTTTACAATAAAAGAAAAGCATTTTAATTTAAATAAGAACTTGAGAATTGACGTACCAAAAACAATAACTTGAGAATTGATTGAGATGGAAAAAAGATACCGAGAACGATAATTTCATCCAAGATCCGATTATTGACTTGTAACATTTTATCTAGGGTAAATTACTCTCAGGCCCCTGAGTTTTGTACGTTTTTGTGGTAGGGTCCCTATTTTTAAATAAAATATTATTATTAGGTCCCTCGCTGATGTCACCATTCAATTTTTTAATTTTTTTCATGAAAATGACCAAAATACCCTCAAACAAAAAAAAATTTGACCATCTTCAACCTTTAGAAAACACCAAGAACATTATATCTAGAAAATTTTAAAAAACTAAGATTACAAATCTGTTATACAAATCTCCTAGGGATTACAAATATGAGATTACAAATCTTCTTCTTCTCCAATTAAAAAAAATTCTTCACGCCAAACGGGACACCATAAGCTGGACCACGACCTTATGCATCACAAACCCTAATCTAATCGCAAGGTGGACCACGAGCTCGGCACGACGAGGGAGGTTCCGGGAGGATGAACTGGAGCGGGTAAGGTGAGAAGCGCACCTCGGTTGAACACACAAATCTCACTAACAAACAAAACAAATCACAAATGGATGCCTTTCTCCACATCCCAACCTCAATGGCCAAACGCCCCTACCCTTCCTCCTCCTCACCAAATCCAAAAAATGACAACAACAACAACAGTAGATGCTCCGAGTCCGTACATGAGCCTCGACAACCTCCCCAAATAGTGGCTTCGACCTCGACCAGTCGATTCTCATTGATCCGGACTATCAGGCTTGGCTCCTTGCTCCTGCAAGCGGGCAACCAGTTATCCAAGAGTCGATCCTCCAAGCACAACTCCCTCGCCTGGCCTCTTCCCCCTTGGATCTCACCATCAAGGTCCCTCCTCTCCCTCTCTCTCGATCCCCGTCATGGTCCAGATCTGAGAGAGTGAGGTGCTGGGCAAAATCGAGCTTGTATCGGAGACAGCGACGGTGGTTGGTATGAGACCGTAGATGGTCTAGGTCTGAAGCCCATTGATTTTGATTTCGACAAATAGGCCAGAGAGATTCTTAATTTTCTTAAGGTTGAAAATCTGATTTTTTCTTCTTTTAGATCGGTTTTCTTCTAAAGGTTGAAGATGGTCAATTTTTTATTTCGATAAAACTCTAATGCATATCCAAACATGTTCTTTGAGCGTGAAAATGTTTCAAATATACTTCTCATTGGAGTTTACTAGACTATTTACATATAAAAAAATTACATAAGATGTAAAAACTAGACATGTATGCAAACCTCAATGTCTTGTAATTTTACACATTAACGATCCAACCCTTTTAGACATGGTACAACCCTTGTACCAGACAACCTTTTATAAAATTTAATAATCACAAAAAAACTATCATTGCGTTGCTTAGGCCAACAAGGGAAACATAAATTTAAATCTGTAATCACATGGTCCACAACCAACAAACAATAAGATAATTAATACTAAAACCATTTCCGGATTCGGATACTTTGTCGTGGGTCTGATTCTAAAGAGAAAAATTTCTATCGAATAAAATAATTTCAAGTGTATGCTCTTCTCCAAACAGAATCTTAATATAAAACTTCATTCTGTACTCTTTGCATCTTTGCATGCAACGTCAACTTGGTTAATGTTAATGGGGTATATTTTAATTTTAGGTGCTTTAATATTATTGCGGGTCACATGGGAGTAGCTTTTTTAATAGAGGAATCACGGGGTTTAAGTAAAAATTTGTTATCATTTAACAATTGTATTCAACTAAAATTTAACTTAGTACAATAATCAAGTGGTCTAAGAAATCATTAAAAAAATTTTGTGCTTAGCAGATGAATCACGTGATCTTATTTTTCGATGTGAGCAAAAAATAATTACCATAATTCGGTTGCCTAGTTGCCTCGAGTGGCATGTCCTTTCGAAATTAATCTACTTTAAAGATATAGTGGCATCCACGTCACCACCATTACGCTGGCTTCTATATTTAAATCCACAAATTCCGAGTGGAACCATCCAATCAATTTATAGATTTAGAGGTTAATGAATCATATTAAAAAAAACTAATTGGGACACATAAACACTATTAAACTTGTATTCAACCACTTTGTTACAATCCGCTGATTGTTTATGGGACGTGTAACTAGGTTCAATGAACTTGTTTCGGACAATAGCTCGACAATCAGTTTATTGTGTTGGATTCTGCTCGAGACACGAGAACCTTCGGACATCAGAAAGTTTGATTCACATTAAGCTAGTGTTCTTTACTCATATAATTAACTAGTTACTTCCATCACCGAAACAATTTCAATTTTTAGTAGAAATCTGTGGTCTTGAAATTTTGTTAAGAAAATTTATCACTGTTCAAAATTCGTATCCAAGTTGAATATATATTATGGATCTATTGTGTGTCCAAATATGAGATAGTATTAGTTAATTATATTATTAGTTCAATTATTCCAGCGTGATCTGGTTTTGGGATAAATACTTCTCAAATACTAACGTTAGTGTCCTTGTTTCAATTATGTCGTTTATTTTCGGGATGACTCATCGGACTTCTTGGTAGTTTCGACAAATTGTTTAGCTTATACATTTCGTAATAAAATCTAACAATGCACCTGGAAAATAATGATGCAATCGAACAACTAAATTTTGGGTGTCTTCTTTCAATGTCGCTTTCTTCGTGATATCAAATTCGGTTCTCAACAGATTCGTGAAATTGTCTCATTACATGTATTCTACGTTCACAATCTAGTACTAAATTTAGTACCATCCTCCAGCTAGCTGGTTGGTAACTTGGTATTACCGAGCCTTCAATAATAGTAGACTAGACGTTCAATAATTTCTATTTGTACACAACAAGTAACAACTTTACACGACCAAGGCTCGATTTAGAATCTTTCAAAATACAACGATATTAAATATTTGTTGAAAACTTTCATCATTAAAATATTTTAATCGATTTAAAGTTAAATTAATAGTTTCATTAGGTGTTGATTTATGAATAGTTTCAATAAAAAAGTTATATGCATTGTCAATTGAGTACTGGTTCGTAAAGAGAGAGAAGAGATTAGAGGCAAAATCCAGCTTCCACTAGGGATCAATTCCCGGTACACATTAACAAACTCAACAAATATTCACTTCAAATAAAAAGCTCAACAAATATATTACGAATCAGATTTGGTTTAGTGGAGAATCGCCCGGGTTATCTATTTTTCAGACGTGTGAAGCCGACCAGTAACAGCTTCTTTGGTTTTGACCGGTTTAGGAACCAAGTGACCAAATGTTTTTCCTCTGAAAGGGTCAGAGTTGACGATCTTGAACCTACTAAAGCGAGTGCCAGCTGTGGGATTGTTTGATACTTTGATTTATTATTTGTTTGACCCTCTTGAAACAAGTGTGAATTATTCTTGTTCACACTTCCTTTTTTGCTTGTGGAAATTGTATTTTTGCCGGGATGAGATCTTGACTTGACCAGAAATTATTTTGGAGTGTTTTGATTATTTTTTTTTAATAACGTATGGTCATCCAATTTTGTTGGTTTTTGCCCTTTCAAATTTGCATTTCGATGTCCTTTGAATTGTTCCACTAATAGAGAGAGCCTTGTGCAATAAATGCTCTAGTGTGGAACATTTCATTTTAGTAAAAAATTGAGATCTTACGCGTATATTAATTGATCTAAAATTACATGATTACAATTATATTAAAACTCGTATAAACAACGTATAAATACATTGATAAGTGACTCTGAATCTTTTAAGATAAATGTCAAAATACATTCTTCTAGCGTAGAAAACTATCAAAATATTGATTTTAAATTTTTTGTGCTAGTTTATATCTGATATATACGTAAGTTCTTAGACGACGGAGTTGTTGATATTCAAAAGCATAATTAAATATTAAAATCTTACACGTACGAAATCGCATTGTCTTGACGTTTTATATATTAAAGAATCTAACATCTTTAGACATGACACAACCCTTGTAACAAACATCTTATAGAAAAAATTGAAAATTTAATTTAACTGTCATTGAGTTGCTCTGCCTAACAAGAAAACAGAAATTGAAATCACATGGGTTAAAGTGGAAATTGACAATTGTCTCCAAAAATAATTTCAAGTGTATGCTCTGCTCCAAACAGAATCTTAATACAATATTCCAGAGTATGTCTTTTGTCTGCAACATCAACTTTGGTTGATGTTAATTGGATATTTTATTTTTGGAAAAGTTATGTTAGTAGTACTTTGTAGGTAGAGCGACTTTTACATATAGATTTGTAATTTAAAATTCATCAAAAAAAGTCTATGTATTTTCATAAGTTTATCAATTTAAGACTCGAATAGTTCCCGACCCTAGTTGACGTCCATTAGGTTCGTCTTGTTGGAACAACACATTTGTTAATCCTACATGGCAAGTTAGATTAGATCTTTACCCTAAAATGCTTTCATGGTAAGTCAAAATATATTCCAAAAAACCCCACATTTGTTTAGATTTTTTCAAAATCCACCCTTGAAGGTTTGAATAGATTTAGTTGAAGAAAATTATATCGAACAATTTTAGCTGAGATTTAATCAATAACTCATTTAAGACCTTAATCCGATCTCCCATCTCTTATTATAAGGAGCGAAGTTCAATTTTAGGTGATATTACTTAATCGTACCTGCTCAACTGCGTGGTTTAGATTATTTTTCACTTTTTATGCACTGTATTTCTATTTTCAACGCTAATAACTTTGTATTTTAATAAAAGGTTTCTAGTCCAACCTTTCAAACAAATTTACTTAAGAAGTAAGATCCCATTCTGTGTAGTTCTAAGTTTCTGATAGTCTGTCACAGTAATTTATTGCGCCAGAATTTGTTTGAAGCAAGAAATCGAATATTATTTTGAAGATAGTAACTTAACAAAAAAGAATTAATAAACCAGCTAATTCAGCAAATGATCTATTATTCCCTAAAAACACAAAGGATCTATTAGGTACGAATAAGCGGCTATTGTATTAAACTAATAATTCACGGTTTATCTAAAGTTCTGAATGCCATTTGTGATAGCAACAACATTATTGACAATTTATACTTTCGGTTCATGTGTACTGTACTGTCCCATAAAATTGCTCTCTCTTTCTATAACATGTTATCATAACACCAACTTATCAATTTTCAATTCTTTCGTGTAGTGAGTGTCCGAACTTCCAAATTCTTTGAAAAAAATTAACTTCGGTTCCTATCAATCATATTTTATGCTATTGTTAGAATTTCTTGGTGTGAAATGTGAATTTTCAATATTTATAGATAAATTAATTTTTCTTATATTTAATAATATAATGATATCAACATGAACTAAAACGAAGTGGAGCAAATTTCTATTATATAACAACAATGAATATGAAATAAACTCATTTTGATGCTATATTAAAATTTTCATAAATCTAATTTTAGGATAATAAACAAGTGTGTTTTCTTCTCTTATAGACCATTCCACCACTCTTACAACACTTTATAAGCGGATGGTCCATCCGAATTAGATTCACAGTCATCTCGTTTCTTTTTATTTCAAATACAAATTGATTGTTACTAAGTTGTTCATTGAAAAATGAGTCTGTAACTACCGTGTTAATCTCAACAACAAAATTTATCCAAAATTGGGTGCTTTTGATGGTAAATATCCAATCTGATACCAATACTGATCTAACAAGAAAAAATATTGGTAAGAAACGGAGAAAATTTCACTACTAAATAGCAAATGACCAAAGAACATTCTTCACAAAAAAGATACTACTACTACAAGCTATAGGCTTTAGTAATCGTCGAGAACAAGAGCCAGAACTGCGTCCCTCTTGACAAGCCTCTCGAGGACAACAACGAACTCTCCGGGCTTCGCAACCGGAGGCTCATTGGCCGCCCAACTGGGCTCCCGTACATCTCCGGTGAAGGGAGAAAACCAAGGAGAGAGAATGTGCCAGGCCCAGTACTATCGCCACCTTAACTTGGCCCCTCTTGGGTATCAAACGACCGGACGACCACCCCTGGGATGATGATGGAGTGTAACTTGCAGTCCTCCTCCCAGCTGCTGCCATTTCTCTCTAGAAGATAAGAATGTTTTAGAGAAGAAGAAGAAGAAGAAAGAAGAAGTGGAGGAAGCAGGTTTTGTGGGTACTTCGACAAGTGACAATTTGTTTATATAGAGGTGGGTGATAATAATAATTGAAAGGGGCAATATGCATTTTTGGCATCTTTTGGATTATGACGGATTTGACCATGGATGTCAATTAATGAGAAGAGAAAGGGTAGTTTGGTATTTTCAATGCGAGGTAGGGAGAAAGATGCTAGTATGCTAGATACTAATGATGTATGCCACCAAAGTAAGGGTCCTACTTTCCACCCAAAAAAAGTAAGGGTCCTACAATCCTACTACTATTTTTCGCATCGTATGTTATTTAAACATTGGTTATTTCCATTATTTTTAGTTAATGTGATAAAATTTGTTTAATAAATATGTGACATTATTTTATTTTGAATGATTTGTAGTTAGAATGTCTTAGTCAAATTAAAAAAATTTCCTCAATAATAATCTAAGTATTTGTTGGTGATCCATCTACATCTACTGTTGTGTCCAAATAAATGTTAATAAAGTAGTGCAATTATATAATGGATGCATTTGGTGGTAACATATGGTTCACGTGGGGATATTGTTTCTTGCATTGGTTAGAGGGAATAACGCGATTTCTAAGAAAGGTCTCGGAAAGCCAGAGTGTCTCGTGCCTCGTCCCAATTCGTACATAGTTCCTTGGGACTACTCGAGGTGAGTCAACCTAACTTGATTTACATGGTTTGTTCTAAAAAAATCAATGAGGGGTTACCTTAGAAAATTAGGGAGGCGGCTTGTAGTCAGGCTCAATTTTGGTGTTTCGATCCTTTTTAGCCTCGGTTTATTGCTTGGTAGTTTGAATATGTACATTGATTTTGGGACACTTATGGTTTGATAATTCTTTTGGCGATATCTTAAACTACGTACTTATTACTACTTAGCATTGCAGTGTATTGATCAGTGATAGCTTGTAACTTTGGTGCGGTAACAATTGGGAAATCACTATTGGTAAATTTTTTAAAAGTGAATGATAATTTACTTCTAAAAAATATTTTGTGAAAAAATATACAACAGAGTCATTGTTTACATGACATTGCATAATGTTCGACCTGTAACTTTTGGGGTGTCTCGGAATTACATGCATGTTTATGATTTGCAGATGGGGATGCCGAATTGGTTTTCTAGGATAGCTTAATTTTTTGTCAGTATCTAATTGAATTCATTAGTATTGCTCTAGAGGTTCTCGTTTCCTTGTTTAACGAAATCGTCTTATTTATAAATAAATGTAATAAAAAAATATTTGGAATGAATTATGAAAATAAAAGGATTCACCGTCGTTCATACTGAATTTTGTTAATTGAAAAGATTTCGTAACTTCAGTGTGTTGAAGTTTATTGACTAATACAGTTGACAATGATGGTTATATGAATCTGTATTGATATCCATCGATACTGCAAGTCGCTGTCTTAGCTTCCATGAAAGGCAAAAAATTTGTTTGTCTTAAGTGAGTCCCCTTCTTGTTTTTGAAAGCTCAGCGGCAGATTGATCGAAAGAGAAACAAAACTTATTTAAAAGATAGATCAATTTTCACTCTTATGAAAATAAAAAAAATATCTAATTTACAAGAAAAAAAAACTTTATACGATTTAAAGAACTTAATACTACATAATTATATCAATTCGTTTAAATTTTACCAACAATAAAGGGCGAATCTCTACTTTCTCCACTCTGATCTTAACTTCAGTCCCTAAGTACACATCCCATCCAATCCAGGTCAAACTATCTCCGGACTTTGACCCAGTACTAAGATCGGATCATTTTTCTACAAAAATCCTTGAGCACGGTTGGATCGACAATCAACATTGGGTCAACCATTCCACATCAAATTTATTACAAAAACAATGTTTTTAGATTTTTCTTTAGATTAGACATTATTAGATCACCAATTTGAATATTTGTACATGATAATTTTGTTAATCAAATTAAAAATAGAATTATTAAACTTTTTAATACTGAATGAAGTTAATAATTTATGGTTTAAAAAACTTTAATCTGACCATCCGGATTGATCTAAGAAGACAAAGGAAAATCCAAGTGGCCTCCCAATCCATTATTAAAAAGATTGGTTGCATCCCTTTTCCTAACACCACTCATAAAGAATCCACTTTCTCATTGTGAAGACTGTGGAATCATTTTCTCCACTAAATTCTTTTGGTGATAGTTTTCTCAACTAATGAAGTGGCAAGAGAATGAACAAAGCTCCAATTTCCAGCACGTGGAGAGTAAACTCACATCACCAACTAAAAGTTGATTTCGGATGGTTCTAATAATCTTACAACTTAGTCACTAGAGCACATAAGATAATATCTTATGATTAAATAAAAAAAAGATAATATCTTATGATATGTACTCGTTGGCTCATTTTATGATTGTTAGTCGGGAATTGCTTTATTTATTTATTTTTTTAGTCCAGAAACTGCTTTATTAGTCACCATCAGCAAATTGTTGAGCCATATGAACAACTTTAAATTGGACCGTCGGGTTCAAGCTAGAACCTGGTCAGGGCAATTATAATATACCTTTGGAAGGCCCAATTAGAAGTACCATGATTTCGTTCAAACTGTTCAACCAATAGTTTTGATAACTGAAACTTGAATTATGATTCAAGTTTAATTTCAAGCAAGGAAGTGTCTATACCGGTGAGGATCTTTATTGTTTAGAGTATGATATAGATTTTCGATGCGTTTTTACTGATTGGTATCACTCTTCACTATCTATTTTGTGAGTTTTCTTGAGCAAGTCACTAGATATGACACTAAATTTATCACTGTGATTACTCTTTTAGATCTTGGTAATATTTTTAGTCGTTTATCACTCCTTTTTCCACCTTCTCACTCTCATCTCGTAATTTTTCTTTTTCTTATTAATAAAATCATGTAACTTATTAAAAATATCGTAAAAACAGTTAGATTGTGATTCATTTGGAATTAAGCTTGTTATTTCATTATTAATTTTTTCTATAAAAAAAGTGGACCATTGATTATGTATCCAAGAATGATGACCCAGTGGTTTACCGGGCTTCTCTTACTTCAATTTTCAATTAGGCATTCATCAAGTTTGGGCCCGTTTGGTTTTCTTTTAGGTGGTGTAGTGTTATTCTGTTATTCCCATGGGCTTCATGCTCCCGCGGGAAGAGTCGTCCTTATTGGCAGGGTTCGTAAAAACGACCCGGAGTTCGACCTAGAATTAGGTCCGACTTCTGGGTCAGCTGTTCCGATCGGCCAACCTCTTGTTGGACCAAAATTTTTTTTCTTTCTATTTTAATATAATTTTTGAAATATATGTTTATATATAGGTAAATATACATTAATAATAATTAAAAAATATAAAACATACCACATTCCTATTCAAACCGTCTGGTCAGACCAAATTTTCTAGACAAATCGTCTGGTTTGACCGAATTTTATCTAATCGGACCAGACACCATTTTAACCCCAAAAATGCCCCGAATTATGCCCGATTTATGGTCCAACTGGTCGGACTATCGGTCGAACCACGTTTTTTAAAACCTTACTTCTTGGAACTTGTTGGGCTTCCGTATCTTCAAGAGATATTAAATTATGTAATTTTCAAATTAAAAAGAGGAGAATTATGAATATGAAATTATATATTTCTTTCAAGTTTCATTTTCATTACCAGAGTACATTGTAAATGATTTTTTTTTGGGTTAAATAATTACCAATCATTTCTATTTAACAAGATGATGTAATATAGTATTAACTTGCTAATAATATTTGAGTGAATACAGAAAGAAAAATATATTAATAATATTTTAAGAAAAATTATATTTAAGTACCCATATTTTTTGGTTTTATCATATATTATGGTTTTTAAAATTAATAATGTAGTCTTTGTTGCAATTTCTCGGACAAGTCCAACGTTGCCATATATTTAAATATGGTGAGAACATTATTGTTTTTATCCGACGTGAAACACACGTAACTACATAATAGGTTAGTTTATGATAACCTCTAATCAGGTAAACTATTAAAAATAATTGAAATTTTTAGAATTTTTTTTAAAAAATCTCATTCAAATACTGAATCCATTTAAACATATTTTCAATAAATTATCATTATGAAAAAAAATAAAATTCGAATATCGAATCCTCAAACAAAAAATATATACCATAAGTATTCACAACACCAATCACAAGAAAAATTCACTAGATAAATATCAACACCAATCACAAGAAAAATACACCAAACAAATATCCCTACGAAAATTTTCTTGAAAGAAAAATAATCCCGAATAGACAGACATTTCCAACAAAAACACATAATCAGACAGAAGTAAACCCAATGTTTCTAACTTACTCTACCTTCAAAGCCGAGCTCTGAGTCCTCTCACATTTATTGGCACCGCAATAGACTAGATCATTCCACATGACTATGTTCATATGGGTCCCAGTTAGAGTACAACTCCAATTGAAGAATTCTCTTATGGGTATGGCTTCTCCTTCGTCATCCCAATTGGACCAGACCCATAATTTATCTCCTTTGGTCATGGAGGAGACCGAAAAAAGTTCCAAGCTTTTGTCAAATTCTGAGCCACAGAGAAAAGGTATGATAACGAGTTGCAAGTTGATATTTCAGCTATTCAGATGGCGTGTTTGTTGTTCTAGAAGGTGTAAGCGCAGTTGATAGCTAAAGATGGGTCTTAAGTTCAGTCAAAGGATGATGATTTGCATGTTACTATCATAGGTAAAAATTTGTTATTTGGTAACTTATCTCAGTTGTTTGGAGTTGGGAATTACTCGACTCATTGCAGGAATGTAGGTTATTGATTGAGTTTAGTTATGATGTAGTATTGACACTTGGAGATGTAAGCTTTTCGTGAGATGAGAATAATAATGGATAGAAGATTGGTTGATGTCTGTCATCCGCACTTCTATTAGTATCCTAAGGTGATGATTTTTTTGTTCAAGTTGTAGGCGGGGAGACTACTTTTGCGGTTATATCTTGAATTTGTAATATCTCGAAATGAATAAGAATGATAATTCGTTGTAATGTAGTGACATGTGGGAGAAATATCCTCTTAGCTCTATGAGAATGAATTTATAGAAGATTGGTTGATGTTTGTCATCTGCGCTTTCAATATAGGATCCTAAGTTATTTTTTTGGTCCAATTTATATGTGGCAAAACTCATTTTGAGTTGGATTTTGGGAATGTAACATACAAAATGAATGGATAATTATGAGTTTAGTTATAATTTAGTATAGGCACTTGGAGAATTATGCTCTTAGCTAGATTAGAGTGAATGGATAAAAGATTAGTTTATATTTGCCATCTGTGCTCTCAGTTTAGTAACCAAAGTTGGCATATTTTTGGTCTATTTTATAAGCAGCAAAACTCATTTTGGGTTACATTTTAAGATTGTATCATCTCAAAATGAATGGAGATTTGTGAGTTTAGTTCTATGTAATATAAAGAAAAATATGCTTTATTTTTGTCCAATTTATGGGGAAAAAACTCATTTTAGGGTCGAGTTTAGAGATTCTGATGTGGTAGCATATTGTTGTTAATACAATGACATATTGGTATGTTGTTCTTGGAAGCAGAACTATGATGCTTTTAAATAGGAACAAATATAAAACTTTTAATAGATTAATATATTCCCTAATTATTATTTTTTCCTTTATTTTCTCTAATTTGGTTTCATCAATGTAGGTTTCATTTATGTTCTTATGGAGTTGTTCATTTCGATTGTGCAAAAATATATTTGAAAATTTTCATATAAGCACTCTGATCGAATGCGAGAAGTGGATCATATTCTAAAAGTTGCTAGTGTTCTTTGTAAATTTTGTAAAATTTATGTTAGTTTCAATGTATAAATAGACAAAAGTCTCCACACAACTGTCAGCTAGGTTTTCTCATAGTCTTTTGAGAGCGAAAATATGGCAATAGTTACCGGCAAAGATGTTTAGACTC
The DNA here is from genome assembly GCA_012979155.1 of Hypericum perforatum. Lineage (NCBI taxonomy): Eukaryota > Viridiplantae > Streptophyta > Magnoliopsida > Malpighiales > Hypericaceae > Hypericum > Hypericum perforatum. Next base: position 169,014 of record SOPF01028116.1, on the reverse strand, counting down.
TTTTGATGCCTAAGGCATCTAGAACATTGAGAGTTGTAGTCCATATTATAAACAAATCTCTACTCAAGGTTCCTTATTTTGGTTTTGATGCTCCTCTTACATCACTCTGCACTTTGAAAGTACTTGAAGCCATCAGCCACTACAACTCAACTAGAGGACCTACTACACAATTTTGGGCTCTTGGCCTAAGCCATATGTCATTTCTCATGGGAACGTTGAGATAATTATGACCAGAGCTGGCTACAAGGAGAAGATATGGGATCATGTAGCTAGTATTATCATTATAGAGGAGGCATGATGAGTAGTTATCGATGTCAGAGCAAGAATGCTAGATTTCTCAAAGGGTACGTACTTAGAAGGTCTTAATAATGGGGATAATCGCTTGTTCTAGAGTGAAGTTACATGACAAGATTATCAGAGCTATCAATGGAAGCTGTAACTCATCTGGTCTATGATTACTTAGCTACAAAATAATACTTGTCCAAAAAATTTCTGGAATGATGCCATGCAAATTGATCTGGTTTAATGATTTCTATCAATCACCTATACCACATTAACTATGCAGAAATTCACAATCCAAACTTATTCGGGTTGTGTGAAATCTACTAGCTAAAATAAAATGATTCTTTGTAAATGACAAGTATTGATATTTTAGCTTGACAAAGAGCATAAAAGCAACCAAGCACTTAAACATTTTAGGATCACCACAAGGACCTAAGATATAATGTACAAGTTGTAATTATTGTATTTTCAGCATTTATATACAGGTGGCATGATAATTGCATTTTCAAAATAGTTGATTGTACTCCCGAAGATGTTTTATGAGCATCATTTTGATGATATTTAAAGAAAATGATTAATCAAGATTGTCTAAAATTGTTTTGTCTGATATTTTTCATATCAAAAAGATCAAATTCGAATTTTTATTTCTTTTAGTGAGACCCAATTTTAAATATCTTAAAATTGCTATTCCAAAAACTACACATTCGAAAAGGCCAAGATTTGAATGAGCTGATTGTGATTTTGGCCTTTTTAGAATGCTTAGACCACTTACTATAAGAAGAGCGCGCCATTCCCGAATCACGTAGACCAATAGGATATAGGAGATCCTTGTGTCATGCTGACATATCGCATGCTAGCATAATATCTCATGTCACTGCCTCATCATAGCACCATCATTTGCTTGGCATGACCTTATTGGGTCATGTGAATTTTTGGCCGAGTCATCATTTTTTTCGAAAATTTTTTAAAAAATTATATCTACTATTTTGTACCATTCTATAAATAGATGTCAATTTTATTTTATTTTTTTCACCAATTTAAAAATTCTCCTCTCTTCTTTCTATAGTCTTCTACATAATTTTTTCTAGATATGGATCTCAATCACTTTAGTCAAAAAATTGATGGGACAAATCTTAGATCATTTAGTTTAAATCATAATTTTTTGACTTCTAATCCTATAACTTATTCCCAGTTTAGCCAGAATCTCTCAAATTTTATTATCTTACCGAAATCCATTAAGTATTGAACAATATTAGAAGAATTATGCATCAAAATGCACACCAAAATTATCCTCAAAACTCAAAAATACCATAACCAAGTTATTCTCAAATCTACCAGGATCACGACCAAATTTATTCCAAAATTTATGATATCTACAAAGATATTTCTCAAATTTTTTCTATAACCAACCATGATCATAACCAAAATTTTCTATATCACAAAATCTACTAGGATCATAACCAAACTCATTCCAAAACTCATTCCAACACAACAATATTCACCATTATATTCTTAATCCACCAAGCATTATATCCCTGAGGAGAAGAATGTTGACATAGTGACTCCTAATAACCAAAATTTTCTATACCACTAGGATCATAACCAAACTCGTTCCAAAACTCATTCCAATACCCACAACAACTTATTCACCATTCTATTCTCAACCCACCAACCATTATATTCATGAGAAGAATGTTGAAAGAGTGACTTATAAAATATGGAGTATTAAAGAAGACATGATCCAATATCTTCTTATATACAAAATTGTAAAGGTGTAATAATTGACAACAACAAGACGAGACAAAGACTTTTTGCTCGAATAAAAAAATCATACAACCACAATTGAGTAAAAAAATTTATTTAACCGAGTCAAAAAATGTAGCAGATATAAAGCTATCATAAATAGCTCTCTCAGGCGTACATAAACTGGATTAAAGTATACAACCATGCATCTTGATAAAAATAGAGCAAAAATGTTAAGTTAGATATTTTGGCAAAAGTGCATCAAATATATCGTAACATGCATACAAAGTTTTTACCAATTTACATGTATTTATGAAAATCCTGCACATATATCTCAAATAGAATCTTGGCATACAAGAGAAAAATTTTACCCCTCCAAATGAGTCATAGGATGTAGAGAATGGCGAAAGTTCTAAAAACTCAAACCATTAAAGCAGAAGATTATTCAGTTCTTGTTGATCCCTACTCAAATGAGCGATGAATTGACAATATCTAGTCCAATTAGTAGAGAGGCTTCCAATAAGAGAGATTATAAAAAAGAATGGAAAAAATCACTACAAACAATGCCACGTTATCTATAGAGTTATAGGCAATGCAAATCAAACTTAAAAAGGTGGCGCTCATTGCATATAATATGTTAAATACCTTATAACTGTAAGAAAAAAATAAAAATAGATGAATTGACAAAATAACCAAAGTTATAAAAACCCCTAAAACCAAAATACATTTAGGAAATATGGCTATGTTGCAAATATTGCTTACTCGAGAAATTTTTTTATCTCATACTAAAGAAGAAATTAAGCAATTTTTATAGTCGAAATTGTATAAAAATGAATCTAATATAATTGGTGTATTTGAAAAAATATTTTTTTTTGTTTGTTTTGATTTTAATGTTTTAATTCGTTCGAAATTATATTTAAATTTAACACAATTAATTGTATAAAAATTAGAGCTAAATGTACGAGTGAAGTTGAAATTTGACGTGACGTAGTGAAATAGTGTAACAATTTCACCGTAATTGATGTTTATAGACATGTACTTCAAAGTCAATTTTGGCAATTAAGCAGTGTGGCCCACCGGATCACAGAACACGAGGCCAAGCAGAGCGTAATGGCCAGTGTGAAAAAAATGCGTGGGTACCTTTAATGGTGTCCAACAATACCAAGGTACAGCTCATTACTTAACCTGATCTTAGTTTCTGTAGAAACCCGTACAAGAAATTAAAAAAGAAAAAAAAAACCATGGAGATGTTGACTTCCCGGACCGAATTAATTTGACATCAAGAAATCACGTACCGGTTGATGGCGATATTTTAGTTTTCAGCTTACCGCCTTTAATATTGTCTGAATATCCCAAAGTCTTTCTGCATTTATATCATGGTTACGACTAACGCATATAAATTTTTAAATAAAGTTATTATCCGCCAAAAAATATAACAAATGTGCATGAGTATACTACATTTAATAACATTTAATAGTGCTCGTAAGCATTAGATATCGCCTGAACAATTGCAAAGATAATTAACTATCTAATACATAATTACTAGATTAGTAGTATCTCCTCAGATTCGGTCACTCCGTCTTCAGATTCGGCCGCCCAGAGTTAGATTCGACCACCTAGCCTACCGCCGTCCTCCTCAGAGCCATATTCGGCCACCTCCGAGTCAGATCCGACCACTTCGCCCACCTCCGAGTCAGCCCAGCCCCCCAAGTCTAGGTCGAGCCCTTTAGTCTCCGTCTCAGCTTAGCCCTCCTCTCGACAGCTTCTCAGTCGGACCTCGTCAGAACCTTACCGGAACCTCGCCGTAACTCGCCGAAACCTCACCGAAACTCGCCGGAGCTCTTCCACCAGCCGCCTCGCCAATGCCCTCTATCTTTGAGTGGCTTTTTTTCCAACTAGTCTAGAGAGCTCGTTGGTGTTCCCCAGGGAGCTTGGTCACCGTCGACCTCCTCCCCAGATGACTATATTTATTTCCCTATCTATGCTTTCTAGTTTATATCTATGTGTTGCTCGCTTTTGCTCGAATCGGTTTTGTCTGATTCTGGGATCCTCTCTATGCTTGATGCCTGTACTGTGGTTGGAGGTGGAGAACTTTGTCTCGATTGATTTTGGTCGATCTTGGCTCTTATGCGTGTACCTTGTATGCACTCATAAGCTCATGAGATTGCGTCTTCGACGTAGTCTCGTGGTTATTAGCCGTAGCTTGTCTCGGCAGATCTTCGCTTTGGTCGCTAGCCCTCGTGGCTTTACGACCACCCTTCGCTCTCACCTGTGCCACTCTGTGGACTACGGTCTGGTCTCGTCTGTTTATGGTTCTCTAGTCTATGTTGTTCGTTATTTCGTTAAATGTATTGTAATACTATCTTAATAATATATGCTTTGCGCACCGCTTAAAAAAAATAAGTAGTATCTGGCAAAGCACATTGATATAATTTAACTAAAAAATTGAATTTGTACGTGACAACTTAAATTTATCTTTGAATTCGAACTTTATGAATAGAATTGTAATTAATCATGTACTGAACCAATTAAGTATATGTTATTCAATTCATCATCCATTTTTTTACAAATTGTTTTATCCAAACCGAATCTAAACAAATCGCAAACTACATTAATTGCAACCAACCTACTCTGCATTTAAGCAATAAGGCCTCCTCAACTGTCCTTACATACCCATTTAATGCACCAATCTTTTTATATAAACTCTTTGGGATATCCTCTCTTTTCCTTATCATCGCAACTCATCCCATTATCAGAAGCAAAAAATGAATACAACTTTTGTGCTTAGCTTCCTCCTCTTAGCCATTTTACAACTTGTTCCTATCACCCCGTCCATCGCAACCCGAACCAACCCTAGCCCATCGAAAAAGTCCACCCCGGGTTCGGGTGGCAACAACGACGGTGGGCTAGGCGGGTTCGGGTCTGGGCCCGGGTTCGATATACCCGGGTTCGGCAAGGGGTGGGGGAACATAGGTGGCGGGTACGGGGGCGGCTATGGGGGCCCAGGTGGAGGCTACTCCAAAGGTGGTGTGATAAGGCCTACTGTGGTTTGCAAGGAAAAGGGCCCATGTCATAAGATGAAGCTGACGTGTCCGGCCAAGTGTTTCACCTCGTATAGCCGGTCGGGGAAAGGGTACGGCGGAGGAGGAGGCGGCGGAGGATGCACTATAGATTGCAAGAAGAAGTGCATTGCCTATTGTTAAGAAGTAATAACATTTATATGGTGGAAAATGGAGTGCTTGGGTTACTTTTGTGGAAGTTTATTAAAGTATCATCTACAGGAAGATAAATGCTTATCGTTCAAATATTATATCCGGTTTGAATATAAATCATGCAGTTTAAAATGGTAATGTATTTGGATATTAGGTGTATCGAAAAAAAATATCCCTAGTTTACTTACGTTGGGGTGTATTTATTTTTGGTTTGGCTCTTCTGAGGTGTACTAAACTTTGCGTATTATATATATAATATATGACGGTTGATTAATGTTCCTATGATAATTTTATTTGATTTTGCGGAACAAACAATTCGACGAGAATTAGTTCTAATATAATAAAATTCAGATTTTGAATTTTAAAATTTTGTTAGATATTTTGTGTGAAAATTGATAAATTTAAATGGCTCCTATTTATATTAGCAGTAGCATGATATTAGCAACCGAAAAAAAACGAAGTGTCGCTTGAACTGCGGCCCAAGTAGAGAGTTTTCGAAAGTTGAAACAAGTGGAATGTCGGACAAGGCATTTGTTATGGACTTCTTGTTGATCTCAATTAATTGTATAGTGATAACTATATATTAAATTGTAATTCATCAATTTTTGGATAAAATTGAGGAGAGAATAATCGAGTTTCATAGGATACACCATAAATTAATAACCAGCATCTAAATTCTTCTCATTGTTAACATCCTAGTAGCGGACCTATGATAAATGAAGGACTGGTGCGGGGGAGAAATTTGAATATATATATATATATATCCAATATAATTATTATCGAGCATATCTTATCAATAATACTTCCATATTCTCTTAATATTCTCACTCAAATGGATGGGACCAGTCAAGGGCGGTATGCTCAACAAGATATGATTTGCTATTTACGACGCTATCATGTGGAGAGTTTGACTCATTCGTAATAAGATTATTTTTTACGACGTTAATTACAATCGTGAATGTATATCGCATTCCATCTCCTTCCATGCTAATGAGTGTGTCCGCTGGGCTGATATCACCAGGGACTTTGGGTACCAAGACATCACCCTCTTTCTAGCTCGTTCTCTAATGCAGGCTATAGGGGGAGCTTTGGCTCTGTATTTTGTGATGGTTTTTCCTGCTGCTTCTTTTGGGACTCAGTTTAGGTGTTCCCTTTTGGAGTCTTGGTTACTCGCAGGCCTTCGTCTCTTGTTGAGCTGGTGTGTGTTTTGCCTAGTCTTGTACATCTTTCTTCACTCTTTAATTATCTGATATCTTGATATTATTTTTTATAGAAAAAATTGAATGCTGGCCTAAGGCCGGCAAAGAAACGCGTATGAATTAAATGTCACAAGGGGACAGACACCAATGAACCTTTTGACTTTGACCTTCAGCTTTGACACGTGAATATCAAGCCACTGTGCATGCAAATGATTCGATTAACATTTAACTAGAATTTAAATTAAATCAAAAAAATTGATAGATGGAACATCGAAATCCATGTAATTAATTATATAGGCAGTTATCCAATTTACACGAAGGGTTGTCGGAACGTAGAACCAATGTGGTCTTTCTTACAACAGCAAGTTCAAGCCCAACAAACATGCCATGCCTCTAGCTGAAATGAGCAGTGCGGCTCAAGGCATATACAAACTAAATCCACAAAAAAGGGTGTCACTATTATATGCATTCGTTCCCGTCAGAAGCTGCGGGATTACGATGTGGCGGCTCTCAACGCTCCTTGAGCAGCCTCACGCTTCATCTCAGCAGCTTGGCCACTTCCACGGAAGTATGTGTACACTTGCTGCATAACGTGAAAAGAAGGTTGATTCGATGTGGTGCTTTGTGAAGGTGAAATGGTTTCGGTGTGGAAATGGAAAACACACCTGCAGGACCAAAATGCTGTGGAGGATCTCGACCCAGAAGAATCCGAATCCCATGAAGTAAAAGTACGTCTGTGTAAATAAGCCAAGATATTCCATCAGATGGCGATGTGGTAAGCAGATGGTTAGCTAGAAAGGCTTCAAATCGGATGTCTTACCCCCACAATATCATTGTCACCCACAACATCTATTGCTGCAAAGATGCCTCTGTTCCAAAATAGAGTAAAATATAAGTCAACTAGGAGAGAACCTTCCCATGGAGCTCACTATCATAAAGACATTATAACGACAGAACTTAGGCCAGACAAGCTTTCTTAGAAAGAAAGGTCGGAATGTTTGGAGCGACATACGTGAGAGATTTTCCCTTGAAAGGGATTGGAGGAGCAACAGCAGCAACGATGCAGAAGGCTATGTGAAGCTGTAGGCATGAAGAGAGGAATATTATAAAGCTAGCTCTTGAATTTCTTGAGTTGTTCAGACGAAGAAAACTTACCAGAAAAAAAGTGGAAAAACCATGTAAACTTCATTGCACTCTCACTCCTGCATGATTCAAGAGATGGATATGAGTGTAGATTAAGAAACAAGTTTTATCAGCTATTCAAAAACAGAAGCACTTTTCTGTGTCTCGGTGACTTAAGAGAAAGAACACATTCTAGTTTCTATGTAGTATTCTCTCCAATTCGGTGTCAGTACACAGAGATTAAAGGCCGTTTCTTTAATATAATCTCGCCTGCTCAAATGGTTACCATGAGTACACTTCCACCTTGGTAGAGAATACGGTTGCTGCACCCCAAGCTCTAAACCAAATCTAGAAAATCTAAAGCCAATTAGAGAAGAATAAAAAACATTACCTAAAAGCACGATAAAGGGGGCGATACCAAAGAACGTACGCTCCAGGAACTCCTAATATGAAGTAGATAACAGCGAGAAACAAGATCTTCACATCTACATTATACAGCCAGTAAAATTACACTCTACTCTTTGAGATGAGAAACATTGAAAAAGCTCGAAGATGTGAGAAACAGGAGAGCACAATCCATGCCAACCTTCTCCTTTAGTCCATTCAGCCGAAACGGATATAAGGTTCCAGAGGAGACACACGGCCATCCCTGCATAAAATTCACCGTTACAAAATGCCAGACAAGAATTGCTTCTTTTCTCGTCAATGCAACTAGTTTCCCTCTGAAAAAGTTGATGATAGGTGCACCTGGAAGTGTTTTAAACGCATTATAAGTAACTAGGATGCAACAGTTCAAGAACAATCTAGAGGTAGGATCTGGAGCATATTTCTGCAGAACTCTAACCAGGCTAATAAACCTAACAGTCATTATGAAGTGGTCATTCAAAGTTATCCTTTTCGATCATACAGCCGAGTACAGTAATCGTACTCAAGCTTATAAAATTCTCCGCAAAGTACCTGTTCTCGCCTTCTCAATTCTGATTCCTTACGTTGAAGTTCCCTCGCTGTCTTCTTCGACTCCTAAATTGAAAGCAAATAACATAAGTTTGAATATCACCAAACGGCACAGGAAACACCAGGACCTCTTTCACTGACTCGAGTTCTCAACATACCGCAGCTGAATCAGTTGTAATGTCGATACTTGCATCGTGATTATAATTGAAAACCGCAGGTTCGGGAGGCAGATTGGAAAGCATTGAGCCCGAAGAAGCAGGAGCAGCAGCGCTCTAATGGCAGAACAGTTGAACAGGATAAAATTCTCGCATTTAATGTACATTTTACTATTCTAGTACTGTATTAACAGAATCTAATTTTGGATTCAAAAATTAACGAAAATAAATGAACTAAGATATTATTCTCCTCTCTCTCTCTATCCTCAACTTACACTCTAATTTTATCCTTCTTCCTATCTATATTCTATATTTCTCTATCCTCCCTCAAATCTCTTTTCTATCAAACTTGTTACTAAACCGATCAACAGTTAAAGCCAAGTCAACAGAACCAACATCAAAGTGAAAACAAACAAATCAAACCAAAATGGTTCACAAAAACCCAGAATTATCCTCCAACCAAATTTGCTTCCCAGCACCTAAAGTTAGTAAAATTTCACAGAAATGGAAAGAACCCGTAAACCAAAAAAAAAAAAAGCTTGAGAAGGAGAAGATGAACATACAAAGAAAGGCTTGACTTCGTCTTCTTCAAAGGGGTTGAGATAGTGGCGGTTAGCCATAGGTAAGGAAGAGACCAACCTCAACGCGGTGGAAGGAGCCCGCACCTACTTGCAAAGACAATAGAAAGTTTCTTTTGTGAAAAAAGGAAGAAGCCGAGAGGAAATAAATGAACCGTGTAAGAAGCAACAAGTCACAACCAAATATTCATCAGTATGGTTGGACTTGTAAGTTTACGTACTTTTCGTTGGCACGTTTAAACAATAAGCCGACCGTTAAAACTAGTCCAAATGTTAAGAGAATCAGATTTACTTAAAAGATGAATCAAAACGCAAAGATTCACCATAAAAATCATACTATGGAAAAAATCACCTCAAACAATCTGATAACATTCAAAACTAAACATGAACAAGCAACTTTTCTTCTAAACAGAAAAGGTATCTTAGGCTTGAAAAGACAACATTCAGGGTTTAGAACTACTGTACCTTTTATGGTATCCATTAACTGAAATTAGCCGGATAAGATCATTAAAAATTGAGAAAACTGTTCCAACAAATATTTAATATTTTCTCAAGAATTCCAACTCTAGATCTAGTTAAGTCATAACAATTTTCTTGTCACTTAATCTTTGTTTGTTATTAAGTATCACTTAATTTTACAATAATTGCAACGTAAGTATATCCACAACATAGAATAAATGTAACATTTGATCAATCTGCGCAATTATTGAGTTGCGGTTTAAGTAGATAACATGTGCTTCTTAGTATTTTGAATTTAAAAGTTATATTTGGTAGAAAAAAAAACTAATTATTTAATGTTATAATTTTTAACACTCGAACATACCATTAGATATACCCGTGAAAACTTTTTAATGAAATGTTAAGACTTTTTTATATTCAATTGGTTTGGTCAATTGTGTTCAAATAGTTTGGTCAGTAGTATGTCCAAATTGTCTTTTTGTGTTCAATAGTTTGACTAATTATGGTTCATATAAATGAGTGTTCAAATAATTTGTCAATGAATGTTCAAATAGTTTGACCAATTAGGTTTAAATAGTTTGGCAATGAATGTTTAAATAGTTTAGTTAATTAGGTTCAAATAGTTTACTGATGAATGTTCAAATAGTGCATGCAATTATGTTCAAATGGTTTGTGAAGTTATGTTAAAATAGTTTTCGTAGTTATATCATATTATTTACGTAGTTATATCAAATGGCTTCTTCTCTTATATCAAATCATAAAAATATAAATTATTTGAATATACTAGAATAAACTATTTTATCATAATAGTGCAAATTATTTGATTATAATTGAATAATTTTTTAAGGTAAATTACATTCATCAAATCAATTATTTGACTATTTGACTCTTGACCCTTTTAATTCGCATATCAATTAAAATCACCCCTTTGGTAAAATTGTACTATTTGGCCCTTGAAACCAAAATTGGAATTTTTCTCCAGCGAGGAGTCAGGTAAAATCACAATAGTTACCTCTGACCAAATTCTTTTTAAAAAAAACTCTCTGTCTGATTCGATTCCATTATCGAAGAATAAGATGGAGGACGAGGAGGAGGGCAGAGGAGGAGGATGGAGGAGGAGGGGGAGTCCAAAGGAGGAGAGGAGGAGGGGGAGGAGGAGAAGAGAGAAATTTGGAGGAAGAGGAAGAGGGGGAGGAGGAGGAGGAGCAGAGGGGGGAGTCTGAAAGAGGAGAGGATGAGGAGGGCGGAGGAGGAGAAGTGTAAGCTCTCTACCATGCTATACTTGTAAGCATCGCTAACTAAGTTGAATTACGATTAAGATATATAAGCATTACTTTTAAGTTATATCGGCATTAGTGTTGGTTGGTCCACTAGACTTGTATTTTTACGAGAATGGATGTTCCTACAACTTTAGAGATATGTTTACACATGATAGAGTATTTTAAGACTTCCAGACTAGCCTTCATCGTTCGCCCATCAGTTGAAATAAGATAAGAAAGAAAGAAATCCTAAGTCCGGATATATTTAGGAATTAACTGAGAAGGTACCAATAATACAAAGTCATATTCAGGCAGCTCAAGATCAATAAAAGATATTTACATATCAGCATTGCAGAGAGGTAGACTTTGATATCAGAGATCATGTATTTCTAAAGGTATCTCATACTAAGGGAATTTTAAGATTTGGAGTTAAGCAGAAATTGAGTCCACGTTATATTGGACCATTTGATGTGATTTGAAGAATTGGAAAGTTAGCATACCAGCTGGCCCTACCTTCAGTTCTAGCATAAGTGCATTATATATTCCACCTATATATATTACGAAAATATATTTCGAGATAAGGACAAGCAGTGCAAGACATTCCCACATAAATTTATCCAGATGTAAGCTATGAAGAAGTACCAATGAGAATTGTTGATGTCAAACTCTAACAACTCCGTAAGAGAACAATTGAATATATTAAAGTACAATGGAGTAACCATACAGAGAGAGAAGCTACTTCAGAATTAATCTCTGAAATGAGAGAGAAATACCCCTACCTCTTCAAACACACAACTAAGTTATATCATTAAGTTTGAGGACAAACTTTATTTAAGGGGAGAAGAATGTAAGAATTGATAATTAAAATTGTCAAATTAAATAATCTTTGGTAGTTATAAGTATGTACTAAATAACTCAAAGACCATAGAAGTTTTCCACCAGCACCCTAGTTAGGATTTTTAGCCTGTTTTTCACCTTTCAAGGATTGGCCATCCTTATCTCTGGGAATTATTCTTACTACTTAAAGATGAAAGAGATGGTAAGATCGGAGAGGGTGTCGCAGGGAAGAAATAAAGCATCAGAGGGATCACGAGGAATAGAAAAGAAGACTGCAAGAATCAAAGAAATCGATAGGGATCCACAAGGTGCATGATCGTGAAGTTTAAGATTTTGAATTAGGGACTAAATGAGGTAAGTGAAATTTGTCCTTGATCTGAGTACATACGAGTTTAACGTAATTTCTTAATTATTCTAATTCAATTATACTGTGATTTATCTTAGCCCTTGCCGTACATATCAATGTTCTTGGTATTGCTTGGTCCGCAATTTTAACTGTCGATAAACAGAGAATAGCTTGTCCCTACAATGAAATAATTGACTATTTTAATATATTTAATTGACCTGCTAGCGGCCATGAATCTTAACTGCATTTTTTTATTGCTTGGTATCGTTGCCTGGATTCGTTGCTGAATAATTCACCGAATAGGAGAAGTTTGTAGGATAGTTATAGTAGTTTATTACATCTATTGATTTGTTGCGATTCGTTGCGCTTTGTTTATTTGTTTGAGAATTACACATGAAACTTTGATCGAATTAAATGAAATCTTATTGTGTACTAGAACTTAATCAATTCTATAAATCTTATCTATTCAACTTGGTCTATGGCATATGAATGGATTAACTGCTAACACATCGTATGTTATATTGAGTATGTCATGAGGATGAATGTGCATACAGATAATCTGTTATTTTTAAAAGTATGAATGTGAATATGAGATTGACATGAATATGAGCATAAAGTTCGATATGAATATGATTATGAATTTTGGTAATGATATGAACCTGATTTGGTTTATTTTGAATGCATTTCAATATATTATATGAAAGATGTGACATGAAATTTGGAAGTCCTACGAGATTATTCGTTAGTTGGCTAGGGAATTGTCCATCATGAATATGTGATCAGCTAAAAGACATACGATATTCAATTAGTAGTTGATTAGAGGACTTTCTGTCATTATCATGTTGTTGGCTAAGTAGTTGGCTAGGAGACTTTTTGTCATGAATATGTATTTGGCTAAATAGTTGGTTAGGGTACCAATTATGTTATATTCCGTAGTTCTATTTACTAGTTGGATAAGTAGTTGGTTAAGGAATTTGTATTGAACTAGTGAGTAAGCTTTATATATATATATATATATATATATATATATATATATATATATATATATATATGTGTGTGTGTGTGTGTACATAAATAGAATTTAAATGTGAACTTTATTATTTTCTGCTTTTCACTTACTGAGTTTTCAACTCACCATAGTCTCGTATGTTTCTCAGATTGTTCTGGTGAGATACAAAATCAGAACTAGAGAGTTCTGTTGCATGCATCACAACGTGCTTTTGCGTTAATAAGACTATTGCCATTAATTGAGTTTCAAGATTTTTTTAGGGGAAATTATGCTAAAGTCCCTCTCCTTTGGTGATTCACCTTTTTTAGGCCTTCCTGTTCTAAAAATACTCTTCCAATCCCTACTATTCAAACTAACATGTCTAATTTAGTCCTTCCCTCCGATCCCGGAAATTTTTCTGGTGAAAACCTTACCTGATCTAACGAAAATACCCCTCCTGTCCAAATAAAAGTCCGAAGCCCAAAAGCCCACCCTGTGACTTTGCCATTTCACCTTTTTATTTGTTCGACCTTCACGCCTCCCAAAACTCAAAAATTCCCAATTGAAGAACCCTAATTCCAAAAAATTTCCAAATCGAATTGAGGCAAAATTGAAGCTAATTAGTGATGGAGAACGACGAGCCAGGTTTACCACTACCCCATTCAGCCATCCCGCATTATGGCCAATCATTCAAAGGCATCTCGCATTATGTTCCTCTTCGTGTTCCATCACCACCGATAATAGAAGAAAGTAACGATGGTTCAATTCTTGGGTCCATACCTTACATACCCGAGTGGGAGGAAGATTTAGAATCTGAAGGAGTGCCATCTTGGGTTCCTGAGTTGCCTACCCTAAGTGAACTAAGCCCCGAGCCAATGGACAAAATTTCTGATGACGAGGTTGTTAACCAAGAAGCTGCTGGAGTTCGTCGTGGTAATCAGGGCGATGGCAAGGTGCATAAGGAGGAGGTTGTAAAGGAAGTGGAGAAGGAAGTTCGAGAGGATATGCAAAAGGAAGATTGTATTGTCGAAGAAGGTAATGTCAGTTCTGATTTCGAAGAAATAGACCCGATGGATAATAGAATTAGGGATAGTGACTCAGACTAGGAAGTGGAACATGATAGGGGTGAGTGTAGAAGAGCTGAAAAGAAGATTAATATGGACCCCAACTATGAATATCATGGGAAACAGTTTAGTTTTGTAGAGGGCGAGGACATTAAGTTTGAGATAAGATATTGGTTTAGGAATGCAGTTGAAGTTAGGAATGCAGTGCGAGATTATGCAGTGAAAGGTGGTTATAAGTTGAGATTCATGAAGAATGATAGTAAGCGAAGTACGGTAGTTTGTGATGGTGCTTATCCATGGAGGATGCACACTTCTATTTTAAGTAGACAGCAAAAGTTCATGGTGAAAACCTTGAATGATACTCACACATGCATGAAGATAAAGACAGGGTATTGGGCTACTCCTAAGTGGATAGCTAGACAAGTTGATAACCTACTAGCAACCAATCCAAATCTAGACAATAAGACATTAAAGGTTGCATTGCAGGAGTATGGATGCAATCCTTCAGATTGGAAGCTATATAAGGCCAAAGCAATGCATAAGCTCAACACATATGGCACACACATGGAGCAATATGCGAAGTTGCCTATTTATTGTGAGAAATTGAGAGAGTTGAACCCAGGGTCCATTGTGGTCTTACAGGGCTTGCCTAGAGCCAACAGTACAGATCTGTTAAAGTTTGGGAGAGTGTTTGTTTGTCTTGGAGGAGTTAAAGATGGTTTTATTTATGGTTGTAGGCCATTTGTTGGATTGGATGGATGTCACTTGAAGGGACCATTTGGTGATACCCTTTTGGCAGCAATTTCCAGAGATGCCAATAATAAGATTTTACCATTGGCATGGGCTATTGTGGACAAGGAGAATAGTGCTAACTGGGAGTGGTTTATCCATCTATTATACACGGTTGTAGGAGCTCATGCTTCTAGAAAGGCTTTGACCATAATGACTGATGGTCAAAAGGTACAAGATCACTTCCATCTTTGTTTTCTATTTATTGATGTTAAACAACTGTTAACATGTTTGCATATTTGTTATTCCAGGGTCTTGGTGACCAAATAGAAGCATTTTTTCCAAATTCAAGGCATAGGAGATATGTCAAACACATTGCAACAAATTTCTTCCAGACCTTTAGAGGTATTGATCTTGAACATCACTTTTGGGGAATGGTTTATGCTTCTACCAGAACAAAATTCAATAGAAAAATGACTGAGTTAAAACTGCAAAGGTTTCCACTCAAAAGAGTAGGAAAAGAGATGTTGACCCCTGCCCAATGGTTGGAGAAAATTCCCCCAGCAAAGTGGTTTGTCCATGCATTTGATAAATATGTCAAATGTGTAGATGTGACTAATAACTTGGTAGAGTCATTCAACAATTGGGTTGGAAAGCTTAGGGGACTGCCTATTGTTGACTTATTAGATGGCTTGAGAATAAAGATGATACGCAAATGGCATAGTAGATTTGTTGAAGCCTATAGTTTTAAGACAAGGTGTGCTCCAACAGTGATGGTCCAGCTAAGAAAGTTGAGTGAGGATTGTAGGTCTTGCGAGATCATACCTACAAGGAACTATCTTTATGAGGTTGTACACGATGGTATTAGAGAAGCTGTGGATTTGCTCGGGAAAAAATGTTCTTGCAATATGTGGCAACTAAGTGGAGTGTCATGCATCCATGCTGCTGCTATCTGTACAACATCAGAAGGAGATCTTGAGCTTGGGGTAGATGATTACTATAATACTAAAAAATGGGAGAAAACCTATGAATACCCTATAAATCCATTTCCTGACACAGAGCTAGAGCTAGTTGAGGGGCAACATGAAGTATTTCATCCTCCATTCCTCACTAGAAGAGCTGGTAAACATGGGAAGCATAATAGGAAGAGACAAGAAGGTGAGAAGCCAACTGGCCCAAGATCCAATACTGTGAAATGTACAATATGTGGCGTATTGGGTCACAATAAAAGATCATGCATGGGAGCACAAACAAGGGCTAAAGGTAAATGACCAATGGTTAAAAAATACACAAGGAGAGCAAGAGCAAAGGTAATAGTATTCAAATTTAGTAAATAGCTTTGTATGTCTATAATCTTAAATAAGTGACAATGTTTAACATTACAAAATCTATAGGTGACACAAGAAGGAGAGGGTCCATCCCAGGTGCTACAAGAAGGAGAGGGTCCATCCCACACAGTGGTGCAAGGAGCAGAGGGTCCATCCCAGGTGCTATCAGAAGGAGAGGGTCCATCTCACACAGAGCAGAGGCAGAAATTAGTGGCAAGAAAGGGCAAGGGCAGAGGACGAGGAAGGAGAATGAAGGTTAAAAAAGACTAATTTTAGTGGTTTAGGAAATCTGGAATTGTAAATACTTTCATGAAGTTAATGTTGGTTGGACAAATTGTAGATGTTCACTTGTGGCTGTACTTTTTGTGTACTGAATTCAAGGCCTGTTGTTAGACAAAAGACAACTTTTGATTTGATGCAGTATTTTGGTTTGCTGTTATTTCTTCTTTTGCTTCAAATTCTTAGTACTGGTTTGGATGCCAATTTCTGGTTTGCTGCACTTTTTTGATTTTTCTGGATTTGAGGTTGTTTAGGCTGTTGATATGCATCTTTGTGGTGTTGATTCATGGTTTGCTGCAATTTCTGGGTTTGTTTTGCTGCAATTTTTTTCTACAAGTTCTGGATTGGTTTGCTGCAATTTCTGTATTTGGTTTGTTGCAATTTCTGGGTTCGTTTAGGCCAAATATGATGGTGCTTTTTCTGGATTAGAGATGAGTTTGCTGCAATTTCTGATTTGGATACACAGATTCTAGTTTTGAGGTTATTTGGCTGCAACTTGCACATTTGGTTTAGGAACATATTGGTGCACTTCGTCTGCAACCTTTGCTACACTTACTCTACACTTTTGCTGCAATTTTTTTCGTTCGATGCAATTGTGTTCGTTCACTGCAATTTTTATGTTTTGCTGCAATTCCTTCGACACACTAACATTCAACAAACACCACCAAACTTACATTTTATAATATCCGTGTACAAAGCATGACAACATTACACATTCAATCATTCCTAAACATCACACAAACTTGCTATTAATTCCTAAACAACACTTGAATACACACAAACACATTTAGCACAACAAGAACAACTACAAGCTTAGTGAGCACAATCGAATCCCTTCGAGGCCAACTTGTTTTGCTCTTCCAAAAGCTGCTGCACAACTTTGATCTCTTCAACCACATCTTCAATGGACAACCTTGAGTCTTCTTGCTTTCCCTCTCCTCTAGGCGTTCGATAACGTGAACTAACTTTACATTCAGTGCACCAACCAAGCCAACGTGAACAACTGTTGCTCGAACAACAATAGAATAAACAGCCTTTGTTCTTTTGACTCTCTACGATCCTAACTGTAGCTCGAACACCACATGCACAGTTTATATTACTATACCTTGCCCCTTCATCACCAATAGCCCCTGAGTTGTTGGACGACGATATTGATCCCACTTCCCCAATAACCCCTCCAATCCCACTTCAATCCCACTTCCCCAACAACCCGACCCTTACTATGAACCCTATAGGAATTCCCCTACTAATCTCACTTTGACCCCTAATTCGACCCCGACTAAGAACCCTATAGCAATTCCCCCACTAAACCCACTTCGACCCCTTCCTTATTCAACCCCGACTACGAATTCGCAATTCAGAACCCAACTTAAGATCATCATAGCGAATTAGGGTTCCTGGTTTGCTGAGTTTGGGGTTTGGGATTCAGTGAAATTGTAGAATGGGGATTTAGGGATTAGGGATTTGGGATTTAGGGTTTCGAATTTGGGATTTAGGGATTTAGAAATTAAATGGCAAAGTCACGGGGTGGGCTTTTGGGCTTTGGACTTTTATTTGGATGGGAGGGGTATTTTTGTCAGATCAGGTAAGGTTTTCACCAGAAAAATTTCTGGGATCGGAGGGAGGGACTGAATTAGACATGTTAATTTGAAAAGTAGGGATTGAAAGAGTATTTTTAGAAAAAAAAGGCCTAAAAAAGGTGAATCACCAAAGAAAAAATAAACCTTTCCTTCTCTCGCCTCGAACTTCGAACTAGTAAAATCAACCAATGAAGCAGCAAAATGAACCAGTAAAGTATTAAAAACAAACCAGTGAACCAGTAAAACAAACCAGTAAACCAGTAAAGTATCAGTGAACCAGTAAAACAAACCATTGAACTAGTGATTCGAACCAATGAACCAACAATCTAAACCAGTGAACCACCAATTCAAACTAGTGAACCACCAATTCAAACTAGTGAACCAACAATCCAAACCAGTGAACTACCAATTTAAACCAGTGAACTGGCAATCCAAATCAGTGAACTAGCAATTGAAACCAGTGAACCGATAACCCAAACTCACAAAGAAATAATTTAAAACAATAAAAATGGCAATTCAAACCAATGAACTAGTTATTTAAACCAATGAACCTGCAATTCAAACCAATGAACTATTCACCTTCCAATTTCTCTCTAATCTGAACCAAAACAAAAAACATAAACAAAAAAACAAAATCCCTCCACCTTCCTCCCCTCTTATCTTCTCACGATTAGTGAACCAGCAAATCAAACCAGTAAACTAGCAATTCAAACCAGTGAACCTACAATTCAAACCAATGAACCACCAATTCAAAACAGTGAACCAGCAATCTAAACCAGTGAACCAGCAATTCAAACCAGTGAATCGACTATCTAAACCAGAGAAAATTATTTTGTATTACGACTAATGATAGCTAATATTAGGATTTTGCATTAAAATATGTATTTAATGGAGAAAGAGAAGATAATTAAAAAGAGTCGTCAAATTAAATTAGTAATTAGGTAGGTAGTTACAGACATTTAATGAAGAGAGAATCAACCCTAATTAGTAAATTAGTGATTTGCCTAAATTAACCTTGTCCCTAAGTCCCCATAGTATCCAATCCCTTTCTTTCTGTAACAACAATAAAAATGTGAGGGAGGGAGAGAGCGAGAGAAAAAGAGACACAAAATGAGAGAGATAAAGAGTGTGCGGAAAAGCATGTAGAAAATGATGCAAATCAATTCTGTAAATTTACGTGTCCCGCGACAAACAAACGCGTATGAATTAAATGCGAAGCGGACAGACACCAATGAACCTTTGACTTTGACCTTCAGCTTTGACACTTGAATATCAAGACATTGAACCACTGCATAGAAAATGATTCAACTAATACTTAATTCAAACTTAAATTAAAGAAAAAAATTGATAGATGGGACATCGAAATCCATGTAATTATATAGGCAGTTATCCAATTTACACGAGGAGGAGAAAAGGTTGACAGAAAGTAGAACCAATGTGGTCATTCTTACAACAGCAAGCTCAAACCAAACAAAGATGTCATGCCTCTAGCTGAAATGAAACCTAAATCCACAAACAAGGGTGTTACTATTATATGCATTCGTTCCCGTCAGGAGCTGCGGGATTATGATATGGCGGCTCTCAACGCTCCTCGAGCAGCCTCACGCTTCATCTCAGCAGCTTGGCCACTTCCACGGAAGTACGTGTACACTTGCTGCATAACGTGAAAAGAAGGTTGATTCAATGAGCTGCGTTGGGAAGGTGAAATGGTTTCGGTGTGGAAATGAAAATAGAAATGGAAACACACCTGCAGGACCCAAATGCTGACGAGGATCTCTAAGCAGAAGAATCCGAATCCAATGAAGTAAAAGATCTGTGTAAATTAGCCGACACATTCCATCAGATTGCGATGTGGTAAGCAGATGGTTAGCTAGAAAGGCTTTGAATCGGACGTCTTACCCCCACAATAGTATGGTCACCCACAACATCTATTGCTGCAAGGATACCTCTGTTCCAAAATAGAGCAAAATATAAGTCTACTAGGAGAGAACCTTCCCATGGAGCTCACTATCATAAAGACGTTATAACGACAGAACTTAGGCCAGACAAGCTTTCTTAGAAAGGTCGGAATGTTTGGAGCGACATACGTGAGAGATTTTCCCTTGAAAGGGATTGGAGGAGCAACAGCAGCAACGATGCAGAAGGCTATGTGAAGCTGTAGGCATGAAGAGAGGAATATTATACAGCTAGCTCTTGAATTTCTTGAGAAGTTCAGACGAAGAAAACTTACGAGATAAAAGAGGAAAAACCATGTAAACTTCATTGCACTCTCACTCCTGCATGATTCAACAGATGGGATAGGAGTGTAGATTTAGAAACACGTTTTATCAGCTATTCAACAACCGAAGCACTTTTCTGTGTCTTGGACCTCTTGGTGACTTAAGAGATGCCTCACAAATCGCAATATTGAAGGATGGGTCTTATTTAGATAGAAAATAAAGAAAGAGAGAGAGAAAAGTTTCTAGTTTCTATATTGCATTCTCTTCGATTCGGTGTCCATACACAGAGATTAAATTCCATTTCTTTAAGATAATCTCGCCTGCTCAAATGGTTACCATGAGTACACTTCTACCTTGGTAGAGAATATGATTGCTGCACCCAAAGCTCTAAACCAAATCTAGAAAATCTAGAGCCAATTAGAGAAGAATATAAAACATTACCTAAAAGCACGATAAAGGGGGCGATACCAAAGAACGTACGCTCCTGGAACTCCTGATATGAAGTAGATAACAGCGAGAAACCAGATCTTCACACCTACATTATACAGGCAGTAAAATTACACTCTACTCTTTTAGTTAAGACACATTGAAAAAAGCTCGAAAATGTGAGAAACATGAGAGCAGCACAATCCATGCCAACCTCCTCCTTTAATCCATTCAGCCGAAACGGACATAAGGTTCCAGAGGAGACACATGGCCATCCCTGCATAAGATTGCCAATTATCACTCAATACAGCAACATAACCGTTACAAAGTGCCAGACAAGAATTGCTTCTTTTCTCGTCAATGCAACTACTTTCCCTCAGAAAAAGTTGAAGATAGGCGCACCTAGAAGTGTTGAAAACGCAACATACTGTATCCGCTGTAGATGAATTGGTATTTCCTGGGCAATATCATGATGGATAATCGGGAAGAAGGGAGGCCAATTTTTCTCCTCCAGGACAATGCCAGCTGCAAGTGGAGAAAGGAATATTAGACCCTGCAAGATGCCAGGGGACTAAACAGAACATGCAGACAAGCGAATGTATATTCTCTTTCTCCTTCACAAGAATAAGCACGCCCAAGTTGTTGATCCTAACTAGAATGCTACAGTATGAGAAACACAATCATAAAAAAAAAATATGTTACCTCTGGCAGCTGCATCTTCTCTTCGTTTCACATCCTGCATTAGAAAGAAAGGAGAAAGATTATAAGTAACTAGGATGCAACAGTTCAAGAACAATCTCAAAGAGGTAGGATCTGGAGCATATTTCTGCAGAACTCTAACCAGGCTAATAAACCTAACAGTCATTATGAAGTGGCCATTCAAAGCTATCATTTTCAATCATACGACCGAGTACAGTAATCATACTCAAGCTTATAAAATACTCCACAAAGTACCTGTTCTCGCCTTCTCAATTCTGATTCCTTAAGTTGAAGTGCCCTCTCTTTCTTCTTCAACTCCTAAATTGAAAGCAAATAACTTAAGTTTGAATATCACCAAACGGCACAGGAAACACCGGGACCACTTTCACTGACTCGAGTTTTCAACATACCGCAGCTGAATCAATTGGAATGTCGACACTTGCATCGTGATTATAATTGAAACCCGCAGGTTCAGGAGGCAGAGGGGAAAGCCTTGAGCCCGAAGACGCAGGAGGAGCGCTCTAATGGCAGAACAGTTGAACAGGATAAGATTCTCGCAGTAAAGCAGAAAGAGTAGGAGTAGTAAAGAGATTTAACGGAAAAACCAACACCCCCAGCCCCAAACCAAAACACGGGCTCATGAAGTGGTCCAACTCAAAGATTGAGTATGGGGGTCCTAGATGCAATATACAATAATAAGACATTGTCAATCAAAAGAGTAGGCTTACCGATGTGTAAAATGCACCCCCGGTAAATTTTGGCTGAGTGGATGCTTTCCTCACGGCAGGGTCCTGGTTATGCAATCACAAATTGAAGATCACTCCAATAAACTTCACTAACAATTGAGCACTAAATCCAACCATGAGTGGCAGAAATTTTCAAACTGACACACATGTATCTTATGTAGGCATACAAGAACTTCCAGAAATGGGAATCTCTAATCACAGGCATCGTCTCCAAAACAATAGAAATATTGAAGTTGCCAGTGTCTTTGGGAGTTTATCGTACCAGATCTGGCTCCCCATAACCCATCAGTCAGGTACCGACTGGGAACTAAATTAATATTGTTCAACAAGATCAACGTCATGAGTTACTGACAAAGAAGAACCGATCGACGCAAGAGCACAAGCCCTAGCATCTCTTACAATTTTCATTTAGCAGCACCAACACTGGCTTGGTACTGAAAATCACAACTACCTTACATATACACAAAAATGGCAACGGGTTCAACAGCTAAAGTCAAGTCAACTATCAACAGAACCAAAATCCAGACAAAAACATACGAATCAAATCAAAATGGCTCACCCATCCCCAAAATACCTCCTAACAAGCAGCATCTTTCCCCAACACCAGTTCACAGATATGAAAAGAACCCATAAACCAAATAGGGTTTTTTCCTATGCAAAACACCCAAAGATACTAACTTTCAACCACGCTACACATAACAACACTTGACAAAGGCCACAAAGAAAACACAAGTGGCAACGGTTTCAGCAGCTAAAGCCAAGTCAACAGAACCAACATCGAAGTGAAAACAAACAAATCAAACCAAAATGGGTCACAAAAACCCAGAATTATCCTCCAACCAAACATGCTTCCCAGCACCTAAAGTTACTAAAATTTCACTGAAATGGAAAGAACAAATAAATCAAAATAGGGTCTCGGCCATTTACAGCTACCTAAAGTTACTAAATTTCAACTACACATATAAAAAAAAGCTCAACTTTCCAACGACAAAAACCAAGCTTGAGAAGGAGAAAATGAACATACAGAGAAAGGGTTGACTTCGTCTTCTTCAAAGGGGTTGGGATCGTGGCGGTAAGCCATAGCTGAAGGGAGAGACCAAAGTCAACGCGGTGGAAGGAGCCCGCAAGAGAAGAAGAAGAAGAAGAAGAAGAACCAGGTTGAACCAACAACTGCGAAGCGAATAAATAAAAGAGGGGCTGAAGAAAAATTAAAAGCTTTGGACTAATCTTTAAAAGAGGGGAGGAAAAGATTGTTATTTCTTCTAGAAAGAGAGAGAGAGAGGGCGGCATTTGGTCGTCTTGTCTATACAAGCCTATTTTTAAAATTGTTTTCTTTCTACATCAGTATCAGTAGTTTTGGTATAGATAATATTTTCCACTTTATACGATAACCTCTTTACTTTATTATATAGATTATGAACAGATCTTATGAACGAGTTGCTCTCTTTATGTTTGGTCGAAAATTTTCAGATTATAATATATATAAAATTTTGGTTGAGTATAGAATATTGTGACATTATTTCAAGGACGCAAAATTCTATTGTGAATGTGATAAACTTTTTTTATATTCCGAATCTTCTTTCTACAACAATCATTTTGCATATATTAATTTCATTTTGTATCTGACGTACTCAAATAGTAATCAAAACTTACTATTTAAACATGTTATTATGATGTCTGAATTAGGAAATCAATTTAGACTAGGTCACCAAAATTATCTTTACAAATGAGAGCACAAATTTAAATCTCGGGCATCCTTGTTTTCCTCTGCTTATAAAAACACTTTTTTTTTTTTGCGGGAAAAAGTGTAATCTTCATTTAGATCATAAAGAAACGATTACATCAAGTGCAGGGACGGTAAAACTACTATCCGTCTGCATGTCTCACAATCAGTCTACCAGGACAAAAACAAACACAAGACATAAAACCCAACAACTCGACCAATAGTGTTCCCCCGACACAAAGGCCAGGTTGCAGTCGCCGGCCTCATTAAAAACCTATTCCGGTAAAACCCGCCCGTACGGGAAAAAATCCGGAAATAGGAAAAGAGTGCATTGCGAAAGAATCGCACAGCGTTAGCACTGCTAAAAACTTATGAACACTATTAGTCCCATACCAACTCAAGCTCCCAAGCAAAAGAAACAGAGCAAACGAAAAGGAAAACTAGATCCCTACCAAAGACAAACCGAGAAGAGCGCCACTTCGTTAATCTCCAGGGCCATTAGAAACGTCTTTCTCCAAAAGATCTTGTAGAGAATCTGGTGGCCAGGTGTAGACCAATAAATCTCTATCGAAAGGAATGGGTATTTTAGCTAAGGCATGGGCCACACTATTCGCCTCCCTGTTGACATATGTAAACCGAATGTAACCAAAGTTTCGAGCAAAAGACTGGCAGTCATCCAGAATCATAGATAAGTCACTCCTATTTGAGCCTCCCCGATTGAGTTGATTGACCACCACTTGACAATCTGATTCCACCACCAACCGATCCAAACCCAGAGACGCAGCAAACTCTAGGCCTGTCAATATAGCTTGACCTTCCAGCAAAGTAGGATGATGTAGGTATTGAAACTTCCTGGTCACTGCTGCTATAAATTGTCCGAATTCCCCTCTTATCACCACTCCAATCTGTCCTCCTCCCTGCTCGCAGATACCCGCGTCAACATTCACTTTAACCCACCCCGAGTCTGGTGGATGCCAACTAGCTCTCCTAACCCGATTGACATCTGCCGGACAGTTTAATGCAGTAATGTAATCCCATAAAAACCGATGACCCTTGTCGATTTCTGATGATAAAATTACCTCCTCCGTTGGATTGAACACCCTTGTATTACGCAACTTCCATATGGACCACATAGCAGCAACACGTTTACTACATTCCATTTCATCTTGAACGGACAATAAGGCAGAGAGGGCCTCGGGGAACTGCCATGAAGCTGATGATTGTAAAGCTACTCCCATCTCCACCCACGCATTCTGAATTACCTGGCAATGAAAGAATAAATGAGCGACAGTTTCCTGTTCCATATCACAAAGGGGACAAACGTCTTCCACTTCTATCCCTCTCCGAACCAAATTTGCACGAACTGGTAAATTATTATCAAGTGCTCGCCAAAGAAAAGTCTTCATCCGAGGAGGGCATTTCAAGTTCCAGCATTTTCGTAATAAGACTGAGTCCAAATTTCTTTATTACTTTATAAAAACACTTGAATCGATTTTTTTTTTATTACTTTTGATGAAATCCAAATTTCTTGAATATAACCAATTATAGTTATTTTTTATTTTAGTATGATTTCTGATTGAATACGAACTAAAAAAATTATTTCATACGATGCAAAATGAAAAGTGGACCTATTTTATATTTCAATATACATGAGTAAAAAACAATTATGAACTGTTTTATGTAAAAAAAATTCAAAATTAAATCATATTGACATATTTTGTACGTCAAAAATGATATATATTTCTTATGTATTTTCTATGTAAACTTTTGCATTTTGAAAAAAATTATAATTAAATATAAAAAGCATACCAATATTTACATAATGAAGAATAAAATATGTTAACACAATCCATTTTTTATTTTGTATCGTATAGAATAATATTTCCCCATATCAAATTTGTCATCTTTTAGTATTTGTATTTCTATATTAATGGGATATGCCCAATGTTGGGAAACTGGGAGGAAACAGCGCGACGTTGTGTTCATCAGTCAAATACAGAATGAGTTTTTTTTTTCTTAATTACTTAACGCGACAAGAATTCCTTCGGGTTCATCCTTAACCGACTAAACAAATATACTCTAAATTTACTTCGACGACATCTAAATTCTTTATTATTTTTTTGGTAGAAAAAATGCTTTGTTATTTAAATCAAATTTAGTTGAATTTCTTTTTGGTATTGTTTTTGTCGAAGCCAATGGGACTTTGCCAATGTTCTAAAACAGGGAGGAAACGGCGGGACGTTGCTCATCAGTCAAATCCAGAATGGGTTTTCTTTTTGTCTCAATATTTAACTCGTCAAGAATTTCTTAGAGATGAACGTCTATCCCTTTGTTTTCCTTTGGGAAAAAAAATATGATCTTGATTAGGGGTAGGTATCATAGTTTTCAATTTCGCGGTTCGACCGGTGGTTCAACCGGTCGAACCGCGTTTCGGAAGGGGGAACGGTACACAGAAGCACGTACAACCGGGGTTTGGTTCAACCGGCCGATTTCCGGTTCAACCGGCCGAAATCTTGATATGATTGAACCGGAAATGTCCGGAATAACCAAAAGAAACAGGTCACCCATTGATTCCGTCCGCAAAATATGGACTTCAAGTGTAGAAGTTGGGTTTCGAACTCTTGACCAAGGGGGAAAGGGGAGCGAATTTAACCACTTTGCTACAACCGTTTTTTTGTTATCTTATTTTGAATAAATATATATAATATGTATAACAGAAATAATGTAATTTGAGATAAACCATAAACCCTTACTCTAAACCCTAACCCTAACCTTAGTTACTTATAATATGTTTTTATAATAATTTATCATCATAATTTTATAATAATTTTTTATAATTGTTTCTATAAAAATATTTTTAAAATTTTTTTAAAAAATTATGGCACCATTTATGTTGTTTAAATTATGTAATTATTATGTAATTTGAGATAAATTATGTAATTTGATGTTATTATGTAATTGAAAAAATTTTTGTACACATGTATTTTTAAATAATTTTAGTATACATATGGTGAAATTATGTGAAAAAAAATTTTGGTTCTACCATCGGTTCAACCGGTAATACCGGTATTACCGAATTCCGGGCAAAACCGGCATGACCTCTGGAACGGTATTGAAAACTATGGTAGGTATTAGATATATACCAATCACGAATATTAAATATAAAAAATATCTCTGTAACCCACCAATTTATATTTGATTGCAAATTTATATTGATCATGTTGCATATCAAAAATACCAAAAAAAACTCTTGATCGGTTTGAGTGTGACCCAAAACTATTGCCAATTTTATGTCACTGCCACCTGCCAATTTTATATTTGGTTATTTTTCAGTCTATGAACTATACCCATAATTGTGGTACAATAATTTTGACATCATATTTATTGGAGGGATTCTTTTCAAGTACCAAATTTGGGACATTTTCTACACCTTACTTATGCATCTATTGGTCCTCACTGATCGATGTTTGGATGTAATCTTGGATGATTCGACGAATATATGCATCTATACAGAATATGGCCAATCCAAAAATGTAGTCGATTTGATAAAAAAAACATAGGTGTCTTACATCGCATTTGTACCAGAAAAATGTGAAAAATTAAATTAACCATACAAAATATGCCATGATATTTTTACTGCTGTAACGTTCGCGGTACAAAATTTAGTTATACCACTTCCACGTCTAACCCGCTGCTACGGTAATAAAAAGAGTCGTTCCATCAAGTAAAGACTGAGGCACAACTCGAAGCAGAAGAACACGAAACCAACGAAGTAGAAGATCCAAAGGATGATGAAGAAGTTGAAGAACCGGCGGAACGAGGCCAGCGGACACCCGAAGAGAAAGGTGGCCACCGGGAAGAAAACGAAGCGGCCGAGACGGCTCTAAGAACTAACGTAGCCACCGCGTTGCAACCGAGCCAAAAGCCGAGAACTAGCAATGAACGCTTCTGAGAAATCAGTTCCTTCTCATTTGGAAATTTATGCTGTTCGGCACCACCATCGCCATTCAAGGGCGGAGCCAGAAATTTTGACGAGTAGGGTCAATTTCTATTTTTTTATTTTAATTTTAATTTCTAACTTAATTTATTTTTTCTAGGGTCAATTTTTCATTTAAATGGAGACAATTAAAAATATAACAAATTATCAAACATAATTTTTTTTTAAGTGGGGGCAATTATGTAAGTGGCTGTGCCCGCCATCAATTGGATAAAATGGTTGATAACCAAATTTGAACGTGCTAAAACAAATAAGCAAGAACTTAGTTCATGAATAGGCACCTACTTGCATGCAAGGCAGATACTAGAAAGTTTCTTTTGTGAAAAAAAGGAAGGAAGGAAGAAGCCGAGAGGAAATAAATTAACCGTGCAAGAAGCAACAAGTCGTAACCAATTTATTCATCAGTATGGACTTGTAAGTGTAGGTACTGTGTTACGTTGGCACGTTTAAAGAATAAGCCGACCATGAAAATTAGCCCAAATGCTAAGAGAATCAACTTTACTTAAAAGATGCATAATTCAAGATTCACTAATAAAAATCATACTATCAAAAAAATTACCTCAAAACAATTTGACAAGTTCGAAATGATTTAGAACCATTTGATATGACATCGGTTTACTGTGCCGACTAATCCGAATTCGAATTAGATAAAACTATTAAAACTTGAGAAAATTCTCACAAATATTTAATATTTTTATCTAATACGTTCTCAATAACTTGAATTCGAAATTTAGTTAAATAAAACTAATTTTCTAGCCAAGTATCACTTAATTTTATAATAATTGCAACGTAAATATAACCACGACACAGAATAAATGTAGCATTTGAATTTTGAACAATATGTGCATATTATTGAATTGCCATTCTCCCACGTTAGATTGCCTGACGATAGGACCCTGCATATTAGTTACTATAAGACATGAACTTGAGCGTTCGAACTTAGTGGTCGTATATCCTGTATTTTCTTCTCCTACTGATCGATGCTTGGATATAATCTTGGATGATTTGACGAATATATGCATGTATACAAAATATGGTCAATCCAAAATGTTAGTCAGTTTGATTAAAATATATGTGTCTTACATCGTATTTGTATCAGAAAATTGTGAAAACGAAATTAACCATATAAAATATTCCATAATATTGTTACTGCTATAACGTTCGTGGTTACTACTTACTTATTACCACTTCCAAATCTAACCCGCTGCTACGGTAATAAAAGTAGGACTCGTTGCATCAAGTAAAGACTGAGGTATTAACACCAAAAAAAAAAAGTAAAGACTGAGGTATAACTCGAAGCAGAAGAACCCAGAACAAACGAAGCAGAAGATCCTAACATCGCCATCTACGCTACAAACATCAATGGCGCTTAATATACCCGTGAAGGACCTTCCATGTTAGGGTGGCGTAGGAGGAAAGACCGCAGCGAAAACTCAGAAACCGGTGAGGACGAAGAAGAAGAAGATGAAGAAAAGTGGCGGAACGAGGCGGCGCTGTCCATGCTCAGAGCATGAAGCAGCGAGTTCTACCAGGTCGGGCAGACGAGCAGATATACGAAGAAAAAGGCGGCGATCAAGAAGAAGACTGAGGCTGTCCCTTGGCCGAGAATGGTTTGAAGAAGTAACGAAGCCATCACATTGAAACCGAGGCAACAGCCGAGCTCTGTCAACGTTAGAATGGCGAGATGTTGCAGATTCTGAGAATTCAGTTGCTTCTCTTTTGGAGATGCCTCTTCCTCTTCTGCTTCGGGGATGGAAGGGTAGACGGAGGGTTGTAATGTATTATTTGATACTTTGAACCACCACCACCATCAGCCGCCATCAAATTTTTCTGTGAACTCAGATATGATATTTGAAAATTATCAAAAAAATAAAAATAGAATGACGAGTATATAACACGGGAGTTTGTCCATTGGCTGATGAGTAAATTTGAACAAACTAAAAAAAAAGGCTAAAACTTCGTTCATAAATAGGCAACTAATTACTTTACATGCAAGGAAAATACATGGAAGTTTCTTTTGCGGAACTAAACTAACCGTGGTTGATGGAAGCACTCGGATATTATGAGTTGTGTCATCCTAGTCTGCTTGGAAATTGTTACCAAGTCCCAAGTACCTTGGAATGGGCGTGGGAAATTGTATAAAAACTTCCATGTTTCAGTCCATTTACGTACGACAAAGTTGTAACGCGGTCATCGATAGACCACAGACCATGTAATACTTTCTATAACTCAAAAATAAAATACCATGATCACAACATAAATATAACAACGGCATCAAATTATCTGGCTTGGAAGATTCAGCTAATTAATTTAGTTCATCTTCGAACCGGGTAGGTCATTTGATGTGATGCAACAAGTGTGAATAACATTTGATAGATCCGTGCACGCTACTGAATCCTGAGCTGTCTGTAGGACCCCATGAGGACTACAAGACATGAAGTTATGCCTGTCTTCCAAAAGTGTCCCCCTTAAAAGGTCCCACTCAACAACTCAGCCTGAGCTGAGCTCGCATGGTCTAGGATCTTGTTGAGGTGCAGTTCTTGTTGTGCTGTTACTTCCGCCATATGACCAGATCCGAAACTCAGGACCCTTCGGCTCTGAATCATAAACCAACGACAACAGACATGCCCAATGCAAATGGATAACTAACTTGCACTTGTCTAAGCTCTGTAGTTTCTACTACTGTATTAAGTCGGTTTCAAAAAAACCTGGCCAAAAGTAGCATCTTCTGGTACTTAAGGTAACGAATGAACACGATAACAGCCCAAAAACCACAGCTCGTCGCGTAAATGACCCTTCAGTTTTCTGAAACAAACTTTCTATAGAAAAGGGATAAAAGGGAGCAGACACAGCTAGATACATTTAATGAATCGAATATGAAGATCAAAGCCATGGATAGCTCAAGTAAATAAACACCTTGTGAAAGCTACAGCTCTAGATTACAAGTATAGGACTAACCACAGAGAGGCGAAGCGTGAACCGTACAAGGTGGGTTGAGCGTAGGAACTTAGTGGTCATGTATCCTGTGTTTTCTTCGTCTACTCCTCGTCCTCGAGAATGGATCAACCCAGCCCTTGTCCTCCCTCACAGCTTTATTCCAACGCTCCTTGAACGTTTGGAGCTCCCACGTCGATTGCCTCCGAATCTGCTCAGTAAATTTCAGACATCACCAATAATGCAATGCCTTTTAACCCTGACAATCTCTGAGTATATAACTCAAAACAGAAAAGTGACCGATCCGGCATTTCAAGCAATGAGGAATCGAAAATGGTAGCTAATTATAGATGATCAAGCTATTGACAAGTCTCACCTCCATCCGAGGATCCATTGGAGTAGCAACATGCTTCTGAAATCGAGAAAAATACAAAAAGCAAAAGGTTTAAGCATTTCAAAATAAAGATAGGAATAACGACAGGAAAAGAACAATGCATAAGTAAAAACAATTGAGGTATTCCTTCTGGGAGTAAAAAGAGTCCAAATTGAATTACCTTTCTTCTAGGAGGTCCACCTCCACCCAGAGTTTGGATGGCATGATGAACAATGAACTCGCGGTCAACAATTCCTACCTTCATCGTTCGATCTCCCTGCATGAACCCACAACCATCACCATATAAACCGAACATCCCATATTACAAGCAC
Source organism: Hypericum perforatum (assembly GCA_012979155.1). NCBI lineage: Eukaryota > Viridiplantae > Streptophyta > Magnoliopsida > Malpighiales > Hypericaceae > Hypericum > Hypericum perforatum. The sequence continues at coordinate 137,451 of SOPF01028116.1, read as the reverse complement.
AAAACCTTGCCAAAAAAGACCAGTTCATCTTACTTGTGCACAATATCCGAGCTTCATGTCCATTCCCCATCCATGGACTAGATCATTCTATACCAAGAAAAAATTTGCGATGAGCCAATCTAAGAGGCATCATTCAATATTCCATGGTTGAATCTATCACAAGTTGTCACTGTGAGTAAATATTTGTAAGCACCGAATGGAATACCTGTATCAAATGCCAAGTACAATACCAAGCAGTCCTCGAGAAAACTGGAGCCATGCCTTCCACAAACCTATAACAAATTCGAATCTCTTGGCGGGACATACGGTTAAGAAAAATTGACATAAAGTATGATTGAAAGTTAGCAACTTACCCGGTGCAAGGTGGCCCATCACTGACATCAGAACACTTAGTACTGCCTCTGCTTTCATATACTCTTCTGCATTCAGTAATACATGATACTTAAAATGTGTGTACAAAAAGGTTATGATTATGAAGTCAAAAGAGGTCATGTTTACCTGTGAAACCTTTTTGTTCTGGCCCGAATAGTTATCCTGTGATGTATCTCTGTCGAATTAGGGTCCAGAGCTGGTTGAGATATCTCCAAACCTTCCGATCTCACGATCTCTAGATATCTACCAACATGAGAAAGGAAACACCTCCATCAGTCAACAGGGTTATTTTCCATAAAAAGACGACCCTCCAAAGGGAAAGGAAGACGGAATTAAGTAATTAACTAATACACCTAACGCGTGAAGGTAAGATGATCTTTGATAACAAGTTTATCGCCCAATACAAATCCAAACGAATGTGTAACTGAACCAACAAAATGCTATTAACTCACCTTCCAGGATTAAAATGTTCTACACCCAAATCTTCATCCCAAAGAAATATGTAGTCGTACATGGACACAACCGCTGGATGCAAAAACCGTTTTGCAAACCACCTGAAGAAAGTGACAGGTCATAAACTTGTTCTTCAGAAACTTAAAGGAAGCAAGAACAGAATGCATAAATAAGTAGAATCTTCCGTGAAAATCAGCAAGGCATTCAAGATTTTCAGGTGGCTCAAAAAATTTTAAGGATATAAAATTCTTAGTTCTGTGGTAATGTTACTTAGTAGCAGTCATTTTTTCCTCTACAAATGGGTACCCGAAGGCCGTCTGTTTTAACAGATAGTCTGAGACCATTTGGAAAACCATTTTGAAAACTTTCTCGGGAAAAAGGCGATATTGACAAGGCCAACTTACCATTTTGTCTGGTTCTCAGCGACTATGTGTACGACACTGCTGCTCCACTCCAGATCCCGCCATCCATTAACATTGCTATCGTAATGAAACAAAATAACTGTGAAATTTCCTGTAAGAAACTGAATTGGACGGTGTCAGATGTAAAGTCGACAGTATGAAGAAACTAATCAAGCAGTGGCAAGAAGTACAAATACCTTTCGAACGATGGCATCAACATTCTTCTTCTGCTTAATTCCAACAGGAATGGCCAGCAAGTTATGATTGCTAGGAGTATCATCCTGCAACTAGTTATCACAAAAATAAACTGCCATTCGGATCAATAAAATTGGAATGTGCCATTTAAGAACAAGTAACCAACCTTAGACTTCAAATGGTGTGTCGACCATAAGGGCTTCATTTCCAAATCAGACCTAGGATGTATAATACCTTGAGGCAAACCGCCCAACAATCCTGAAGCTACAGCTGTTTCCTAATAAGAGTCGACAGCAAAAATACAATCCAGTCATTCGTAAGTTCATGATAAACAGACACAATCATAAGATGCTGAATCTACGTGAGAGCAAGAATGCCTTTTCAAGTACCTTTAATGTGTCAAAAGAAGGGAGACTTTTTTCCATCTGAAGAAGTTAGACAAATAGTTAGCCTACCAATTCTGACAAACGATAAACATAATGAAACAGAGAGCACAGAGCTCAAACTTCTTAAACTTTGCAAGTCATTACTATGCCTATCAGCTGCTCCAGAACAGAGGAAAATCAATTAATAGAAACACCGTAACGACCAACATGGTCATTCATGTTATATGGAGCTCAGAGATTTCAGTACTAAAACTCCATCGTGAAAAATAGGAATAAATACCGACCCTAAAACTACTCCCCTGAGATATCCAACCGAAACAATTTAGCACTTCTAACATATCAAATGATGCGGTGAACCCATACCTCAGTCTGTTGATACTGGTAAATCATGGTTCTATATACAATGATCAACATCGCTATACAAAAAACTCCCATTAAAGGAAGCTGCTTCATTCTGAATGTGTATTTTCCCTGCACCGACATATTGCAGATAAAAACCATTCAAGATAACATACATTGCCAGTAGCACAAAGATTTCAATGATTAAGCAACGGAACAATATAGTGATACCCAATCAAAAGATGCATTCTTCTTTAAGGATTTCCATGCTTTGACCGACATCAGGGACAGCCCAAAATCTCGCTATTTGTTCTCATAAAACCTGCAAGCAATCAATCCAACATAAAGTTATTAAAAACAAATTTAAATGCAATAAACCACATCTAGATTGCTTAAAAGGGAATGATTAAGCTCCAACAAACAAGAACCACTCGGTAGAATTCGTTTCTCTCATCAGATGCCAGTGAGCTTTTTATCATAATTATATATAAAGCACAATTTCATGTTCCAGTGAGGAAAAAAAACCCGAAAGCCCAGAACTGTGCACTACATATAAAAGGAATTTCATTTTACCACAAAAATATATAAAAGGAATTTAGAACACATTCGTTTCTTGTTCTTAAGTACATAATAGTAATGAAGCAAAAATCTTTTTTTCCCAAAACCCAATGCATGCTTAGACAAAAGACTAAAGAACGCTCCTTTCCACAGTTTAGATCTCTTGCTAGAACAAAACCCGTGCCAAAAATGGAAACTTTACAAGGAATTGTCATTTCCGGGCGGGAAAAAAGATGACCCAGTTCAGGAAATAGCCCGAAACGTCCTAGTTCAAGATATGAAGAAAGAACAACCTCTTGGAGAGATGAAAAGATTCGGCAATAATGCTCAACTAAAACCCTGGAAATCCGTAGCTGAATAATAGCCGTCCGATGGTAAGCCAACGTCCACGGCCAGTTGAAGATGAATCAATAGCACCGGTTCCAGTGGAAAATCAACAAGCTAGATACTTTCTAGAGAGAGAGAGAGAGAGAGAGAGAGAGAGAGAGAAGGATAGAGAAGAGTATTTGGTGTTTGCAGTGGAAAAAGGAGACGGAGAGATATGAGGGAGGGAGGGAGGAATAAGGAAAAGGTGCCACGTATCTATTTCGGTGTTTTTTGTTTGATACGAACACTCATACGCATGTTTGGTTCCTTCTCTCTCAATACATTACAAAACACATACGTAGGTATAGATACAGAGAGAGAGAGAGAGAGAGAGAGAGGCACGCGTCTGTTCTCTGACTGTTTTATTATAAGAAATCTGCAACAAGAGGGAAGAAATTTGCAACTACGGGAAGCAGGAGATTTGTTTTTAAAATGTAGCGTAAAATCTATATTAATGTAAATGAGTTATAATACAAGAAAAAAATACATGGATAAATAATGGTAACACTAAACAGATAACGAAGACTTATTCACAGTCGACAAAGTGACTCGGAAGAAAGCGAAGAGTGATCGAGAAACTATGAAAATCAACTATCAAAAGGGAGTAATGCCCATTGAGAAACAATTTGTAACTTGTCACTTGTGAGCATTTGAGCGCATACCAAATGTACCCAAATGAGAATCCTCATTTGAATAAATTTCCAGATCACATAAAAAATTGTAAGTGACACAATCCAAATTTGTCTAACTCTTTTTTTTCATTAGGAAAAAGTCTATTTAAATATCGTAGTTTCAAAAAAATTACACATTCCAACTTATTTCTAATTATTCTTATTTAGTCCTCCTCGTCATCTTTTTATTACAACGTTGCATTTAATAACTTACGTAGCAGTGCCACCCATACGAACAAAATATAAACTAATTAAATGCAACATAGCCAACACCGACGAACTAAATCAAAACCAACGGCGGCGGCGGCGTTGTAGAATAACCGATCAAAACCAACGGCGGCGGCGGCGTTGTAGAATAACCGTCCGGATTTGTCTCTGAGATCGGTGACTCCCTACATCTCTCTGTTCCGACCCCGACTTGCAGAAGAATCCTACTCCGATGTCCGACCTCTTCACTAGCTGCTTGTACATGGTATCCCTTTCCTCATCTAAGATCTATTACAGGGTGTTCCTCTCCAATCCGCCGTTAGGGATCGCCAGGATGGGTCCGGGTGACCCACACGAAGGAGGACGGAGCAGAAGGGGAGCGGTAGACGAAGAGGAAGATGAGGGCGGCGAGCAGTTCTTCCCGGCGGTGATTTCGAAATAAAAGTAGACATCAGGGGTATAAAAGTCTTTCTGAAATAAAATAAATTAAGAAATAATTGATGATACTAGCGAGAGGTATAACAAAACTGTTTTTTTTTCCTGAATTGTGTTATTATTCATGGCATTTTATCAAAATAGTGTCAGTGAAAATAGTGTCGGCGGAACAAAACGATATTTAATATATATTTAATAATATTACTTTAGTAAAAACTTCCCGCGCTCAAAAGACAGAAGACCATCCAAAGCACGATCCCCGGCCTACGTGGCGGGCTCCTAAGACCATCCGCATTGGTGCCCTTGCTATAGTGCGCGCCCTGGACGCCACGTCAGCCGCGCCCCTGCTCTCATTTTTCAGCTCACAGTGGTACCCTCGCTACAGTGCCACGTCCTAGGCGCCACGTCAGCTTTTTTCTCAGCTCACCTTTTTTTCAATTCAGCTAATTGTATCAATCTCGAGTATTTTTTCGCGTAACTTCTAAAATGCTAAATTAAAAATTGACGCACTAAATTTTGTGAAATGGAAATGTTATTAAATTCAAAATATATTACATAATTTATCTCGAAATATATTACATAATTTATATAACATAATTTAAATATATAAGTGTATACTTAGGGTTAAGGGTTAAGGTAAGGGTTAGAATAAGGGTTTAGGGTAAAAGTTTAGGGTTTAAGATCTATAATTTGTTATCAAAAGTCTATTACATTCCATAATTTTAACAATACAAATGAGATTATAATAAAAAACATGTAATTCAAACATAATGTTGCAAAATGTTATAAATAATTTTTTTTATAATTTTTTTAACCTGAAAAGTCTAGTTATTTGGATTAAAAAATTTTTATAAAATTATCAAAAAAAATTTGTTTGAACAAAAAAGTTGGAAATGGTAAAAATAATTTTTAGAAATTTTTTCAGATTTATTTTTTATTTTTTTGAATTTTTCCGAAATTACATAATGTATGTTATTCAATATACATAATAAATATAATTAATCTGAATACAAATATTGAAAAACCGACGTAGCCTAACGGTGAAGCTCTCCTCTTTTCACTTTTGGGTCAAGGGTTCAAAACCCACTCCAGCCCCAAATTTTTATTAAAAAAAGACAAAAGAAGACATGGTAGACAAAAGAAGACATGGGGCAGGAGGCGCGATACTGGCATCGAGGCGACGAACGGACGGCTGACACCCGGGGATGCCCATGACGACAGGTTGGCAGGTCGAAGCGACCAATGGACATCTGCCACGCGGCGGGGAGATGGCGTGAGGCCCCCCCCTCGCTGAGGGTGGTCTAATGGAAATGAGTCTATGCGTTCCCAGACATCGCAGAGTTCACCCAGCTAGTTCGAGCCACGTTGGTTAATTGCCTGCGTGGCACGTGGTGATTCGGTCGCGTGACTATTTTGTCACGCGATTTTTTAAATTGTTTTCAGAAAATATCGAGATTTTTTACATTTTAAAAATTATTTATACCATTTTTTACTATTTTGTTCGAACAAATTTTTTTATTTTCAATAATTTTATAAAATTATTTGTATGTAATTTTACAATTTATGTGGTTTAAATTGACTCAAAAAATTTATGTGACCAATTTTTTAGATTCTATAAATAAAGATTATTTTTATTTCATTTTTATTTTTTCTTATACCTAATCTCATCCATCCTTGGTCGATCGTAGAAACGGCTAACCTCCCTCTTGAATAGTGCTTAAGAAAGCCCTAATCATGTGTAGGGGTGAGCAAAAAATCCATTATCCATAATCCAAATCCGATATCCAATTTTTTTTTCGGATTCGGACTCGGATAATTTTATGTTCGGATTTGGATTCAGATAATCCAAAAAATTTATTTCGGATTTAGATTTGGATATGGATTAAAAAAAACAATTTAGATTATCCAAATATCCAAAATATCTAAAATATATATAATAATTTATAGGGTTAAAATTGTATATATCTATTGGACTTAGGCCAATTCTTTAGTAATTGAAAAATAAATTAAAAAGTCTATTACTTTTCTTAAAAGGCCACCACTTCATGAGCTTAAAAACACAAATAAAAAATACTTTCAAGTATATTTATTCTATAGTCTAACAAATACCTAAACCTTAAATATTCTAGCCAACACCGAATATATCTACCAATTTTTGAGTTACGTTTGTTTATTACTTATATATGTATGTTAAAAATTTGGAAAATCGGATTATTTGATTCCATATCCAAAATAATTTTGGATTTGGAATTTCGGATAATTTTTTATTCGGATTCGGATTCGGATCAAAAAATAGTAATTTTGGAAATTTTGGATAATACAAAATTCAGATAATTCGGATTCGGATAATTCAAATGCTCACCCCTAATCATGTGCATCATTAGTTAATGTGCTCATATTGACGTAGGCAGCGGAAGGAAACTATTCTAAGGGGTGTTTTTAAAATGGATAAAATCAAGAACGAAAATAAAAGATAGGTTTGTACGAGTCCACGTACGGATTTATGCGAGTCCACGCACAACTAAGCAAGTCCACGATTCAACATGCAAATCCATGCACATCCTATGCAAATCCATGCATATCAAATTACCTACGGTAATTCATAAGAGATAAACTCTCACTCAATCAATTCATTGATTCCTAATATTCTGGTCTGATTTTTATTCATTTCGAAATTCCCTTTTTAAAGGAATAAGGGCGTACATCAAGGCTGTTTCAAAACCCAGAAATGGAAAAATCACGCAAGTTACAAGCTGAGTACTAATCAGCCACTAATGCAATAAACTAATGCCATAATTGGCAATTATTAAACTGGTAACTCCTTGGTGCAACGGACAGAATTCAAAAGAAGCAAACAGCCACTAATAAACTAATATAATTGGCCACGTCAATGCACTAAGTGCACTTATTTAATAATGATCTAGCGGCATGTTATTTCCAGATTGAATGTAGATGGTCCAACATCAAATGGGCCAGCAATATTCTTCGCAAATGGACCTCATGATTGTACGTAGTATGTGCGAACACCATGCACATGTAATTTATTCTTCCTTGTGATCACGTCCTTTCACCAAATGCAATCAGAATGTCATGTAAATTGGACCGTATTGATCAATTCAGATTGTGCCCAAATAGTCCATGATTGTATTTCACGCTTCTAAAAGTCGTCCTACGTCATCCTCCCCTTCTTAAGAAAATAACTCGTCCCGAGTTGATAATTGTAAGGCTGGACATATCTACGAAATTCAGCAAGTAGAATCTGCCTTGGACTTAAAACATCCGCGACAACTTTTGTGGGGCCACTCTTGAGAACAATTGCAATCGGACACTTCTGAGGATACATGATCTTGGCCTTGTTCTGCTTCGGCCTAAAGGGCAAGGGAACGAATGGTGTCCCTCCTTTCTTCAACTCATATGAATTCTTCTTGTCATGATGCAATGCTTGATTTTCGAACTTCCAAGGACATTCTAAATGAATGTGGCAAGCTTCCTTGTCGAACACATCTTGTGCAATTGGAAACTTGTAGCTTGAGTCCTCTTTAGAGCTTCCTTTGAATTGAATCCATTTTGAAGTATAGGCGTCAGAATTTTCTTCGACCTTCAATCCGAACTTCACAATGAGTTGCTTGTCGATCACGTCACACTCTTCAACTATATCATCGCAACTGATCTGGAAGAGATCATCACATTGTGATCCTGCTTTTGCTTCAGAATGAAGATCTTTCTAACGCATCACGTCACAAGGTTCTTCAAACTCTTTCGAATCCTCTTCTCCTTCAGAATTATCTTCAACGGGTGCACAAATGATCGTAACATGGTTCTCTTCCTTCTTCTTGTTTTCACGAACAGCCAAGGGTTTGATCTTCTTCTTTGGACAATCACGTCCAATATGTCCAATCTGATTGCATCTATAACATCTCAGCTTAGACTTTGAATCAGATTCAAACTCTTTAGATCTGTTTGTTGCAATTGGATAAGTCTTAACAACCAACTTTTCCTTTGCCTTGATAAGATCTGGAATGACCTTGACAACCTTCTTTGGTTTGTGAATGACATCAAACGACTTGACTTGGCCAGAATAATAACTTGTCGTGATCTGCTTCTGGTTCAATGTCCTTTCAATTTTACGTGCCCTAACACAAACTTCATGCAAGTATAGAAATGAATCAGGCTTCATGTGTTGCTTTAATTCAGATTGCAAACCATCAATAAAATGATAGATCACGAAATCTGACTTGTCTTCCACGTCAATCCATGATGCCAAACGAATGAAATCAGTGGCATACTCTTTCACGGATTTAACCCCTTGCACACAATTCAAAAATTCCGCATCTAGGGTTTGCTTGTATCTCACGAAAAGAAATCTGTTCTTCAATATCTTTTTCATGGACAACCAATCACGAATATATCTCATGACTTTCTCCTTATGCCACCATGCAGCCGTCCTTGTATCAAACTTGTTGGCCACGTAACAAATCTTTTGCTCTTCAGTCAGACTATTGTTCTTGAAATAATCTTCAACAGAATTCAGCCACATGAGGAAATCTTCTTCCTTCTCTCCATAGAGCTTGTCAACATGAGGCTTGGACACACGTTCTACACTTCTGGATGAACGATCTACACACTTCATTCATTCACGCTTCAAATCATCACAACCAGAATCACGTACATGTTGAATCTTCTCTATAGCACGTCTAGGAACATGTAGAGCTTCTTCATGAACGTCTATGGCACGAACTCCATGTCCTTGAGCTCTTGAATCACGTTCTCCTCTTCTTGAAAAGAACATGTCTCAGATCGGATTTTGGTGGAGTTTGGTAGACTGAAGGAATTCGGATCAAAGGATCACAAAATTCTGTTGCACGGCTTAGTGTATGGTTCACTCTAATGCATGGGTATAAATCACTTACAATCTCAATTTGGAAATTGAGATGATCGTTGAACAAGCTCTGATACCACCTGCCGTAGGCAGCGGAAGGAAACTATTCTAAGGGGTGTTTTTAAAATGGATAAAATCAAGAACGAAAATAAAAGATAGGTTTGTACGAGTCTACGTACGGATTTATGCGAGTCCACGCACAACTAAGCAAGTCCACGCTTCAACATGCAAATCCATGCACATCCTATGCAAATCCATGCATATCAAATTACCTATGGTAATTCACAAGAGATAAACTCTCACTCAATCAATTCATTGATTCCTAATATTCTGGTCTGATTTTTATTCATTTCGAAATTCCCCTTTTAAAAGAATAAGGGCGTACATCAAGGCTGTTTCAAAACCCAGAAATGGAAAAGTCACGCAAGTTACAAGCTGAGTACTAATCAGCCACTAATGCAATAAACTAATGCCATAATTGGCAATTATTAAACTGGTAACTCCTTGGTGCAACGGACAGAATTTAAAAGAAGCAAACATCCACTAATAAACTAATATAATTGGCCATGTCAATGCACTAAGTGCACTTATTTAATAATGATCTAGCGGCATGTTATTTCCAGATTGAATGTAGATGGTCCAACATCAAATGGGCCAGCAATATTCTTCGCAAATGGACCTCATGATTGTACGTAGCATGTGCGAACACCATGCACATGTAATTTATTCTTCCTTGTGATCACGTCCTTTCACCAAATGCAATCAGAATGTCATGTAAATTGGACCGTATTTATCAATTCAGATTGTGCCCAGATAGTCCATGATTGTATTTCACGCTTCTGAAAGTCGTCCTACGTCACATATTTTATTTAATTTTAGTTGATATACTCTTATTTTGTTTTAATGTAATTTTAGTTGATGTACTCTTACATTTTAATGTATTTTTAAGTAATTATTTAATATAATTTTGGTTGGTTTGGAATTACTTTTAATGTTTATAAACTCGTTCGAAATCATATTCGAATTTGATACATCAGCTGTATTTAAAAAAGAAGAACTCTCTGTTGTGAGAGAAAATTGAAGCTTGGACTCACAAGGTCAGGTGGACACGAGAAAAATGTAAGAAAATCCCAAGAAAGGACTCATTGTGGTGCATGGTCTATCAACAACCTACATGCATCCAAATTTTTTAAGGTAAATGGCATTATTTTTAAAAATGCGGTATGACCGGTCGAAATAGTCTTAGTTACCGACCCAGAAATAATGATACGGATGGGTACCTAACGAATTAGACAAATTCTGGCCAGACCGGACGATCAAAATGAAAATTTGACCTGAAAAATCCCAAGTAATTAGTTCATACCTAATTTTTAACCAAAATTCTAAAAAAAATTCTCAAATTACCCAAACCTCAAATCCTAATCCTATACTCTACAATCCCCAAACCAGATTCACACATCAAACCCAAAACCCTGTAAGTCAAAGCCATGAGAAATAAAAATGGATGAAGAAACAAAGAGAAAAGGAGGAGAACCGATCCCAAGACCTGGCTTCCCTAATCACTACCTTCCAAGCAAGACTCTTTAGCCGTAATCCTTTTGTGCAAGATGCCCCAATGACTGAGTTAGGGAAATACGAGGGATGCGACTTTAGAGTGTTGTTAATTTATTGTTGAAAAATTGTGATTAGGATTCCAACAAAAAAAGATATTTTGATTAGGAAATGAAAAAAAAAGTAAGAAGATGAAATAAAATAAAGGAACAAGAGATGAGTTGGAAAGTGTAGGGGATGAGACTTGGGAGTGTTATTAATTATCAGGTTGGGAAGTGTGAGTCGTGAGAGAGATAAAAAAAGAGGAGTGTCTTTTTATTGGGAAGGAAAAAATGGACTAAGTTACTTTTTGGTTAGGCTTGGGTAATTTAACTTTTGTGGGATGTTTTATTTGGAACTTTTTACATTCTTGGGCTAAGAGAATGAGCATATACGTATATAACATAGTATTCGTTACATAAAAATTTCGATTTGATCGATAGTCCAACTAGCCTAATAAGTTAGACCGTGGTCCAAAGAGTAGAGCGAGTCGCTCACCGGGTCCTTTTTTAAAATAATGATAAATAGGTTCAAATTCTGTAGAGATAACAATAAAATAAGGTACGGTAGGGTAGAGTATTGATAGATCCAACTTATACTTTAATATTTGTAGTTGTATCCATACCCTACCCATAACTATATGAGTATTTTTTTTAATAAAAATTTGTACCCTAGAGTCTAAACAAAATTTCATGTCCTACTCATAATCCTGCTATTTTAAAACATATTTTTTAATTTTATTATAATTCATGTAAAAATTAAGAAAAAAATTAAGTCTATATAATAAAAAGATAATATCAAACTAAAATTAAACCAAATAGTAACATTTAAATCAACTAAATAAAACTAAATTTAAACCAAATAATAATATTTACACCAACTAAATAAACAATCATCCATAATTATTAAATATAAAGTTCTAAAATAAAATATTTTTTTTACTAAATTTTCATATGATTTTTGAATAAGTCTTGATGATTATCTACGTACTTCTGTAATTTAAATATTCTAGCTTGTTTTTACATATAAATATTAAATTTAATTACTTGATCAGTCATTCAATATTTGATATTTTAAGAAAAAATGATATAAATATGCTTGAAAATTCACATTTAAATTTAAGCATGTTATTTTAAATTATAAACTTAATAAAGTATATCATTGTCAAATTAACTTTTTTAGGTTAATTGCTAATAGCCTTTAAGTTTTTCTTGAGTTAGTTATTAGACTTTTCTAATTAAGCACTTAATTTATATATTTATTATAATTATTTTAATATTGAACTAACTAAGATTTTAATAGGACATAACTAATATATATATGAGTAAGATCTAACTAATGAGTCTATAAATAGGGTCTGGGTTAACATTTATATCGACTCGATCCAAATCCAAACCCTATCAAAATTAATAGACATAAATCCATACTCTATCCATAAAGTAAACCTTAAGATCCTTAGGATAGAATAAGGGTCCGACCCACAATATATGAGTTTTTTGTGTCATCCCTAAAATTCTGCCATCTTGAGTTATTCAATTTTTATTTGTAATGGCAAAATTTAACTTTGTTACCAATAATCTTAAAAAATTTTACATTTAAATATTAAAACTTCGGCAAACAATATATTTTGATAAAAATAGAGTTTTTGCTATTATAACATATTTTTGAAAAGGAAATTTTACGATCTTCAGAAATTTATGACTTTTTATTTATAAAAAAACGATTTTGTGGTTGTAAAATTGGAAATCCTATTTGTCATAAAAAATTGATGTGTATTAATATTTTTGCCATTAAAAAATTTGATTTGCCGGTAAAAAACCAAATTCGTCATTGAAAACCATTGCACCGTTGGAAAACAAAAAATGTCACCGAATAGAGTGAATTGGGTTTTTACGTGAATTGGGTTTTTACCTGCAAATCAAGTTTGGTTGTTTGGTGTCTTGTATCCATGTTTCATCTACTCATTCGTTTCTCCGACCAAAAAAAATCTACTCATTCGTTTCGGATTGGTAAATGTATTCATCATTTCATTTACGAGTGGTTGCACTTTAACATGTAAACAAGTTGTTTAGATTTTTCTACTTGGTTGTAAATATTGATTTATTTAAATCAAATCCATTTAATAAAAAACTTATTATTAATTTATTTTTCTCCCATGAAATAGGTTAGTATTTATCTGCTTATTCATCTATAAACAAGAAGGATTAATTAGTATTTATGGTAACAAAGTAATACAATAAATGTATCACAAGGACAAAAATTCAGCCTATGAATTGATGAAACAAAACTTGGAATTCCGAATTTGGTAAATATCTATGTTTCCGCAAATCTTAATTCAATTCAAATCATTTATGTCAAGCTTTGTTTCCTCATATGACCTTTATTTTTTTTTTATGTCGAAACTCAAGGATGTGACTCTAACTACAATCGATTAGATTACCTAAAAAAACTTTATAACTATACTCACTACAATTTAAGACTCTTAATGAGATCAAATTTTTCTCCAACTTTAAAATATTTCTAACCCTATAAAACTTTACGACAAAACTCTCATATCTTGATTCAAATATTATCTATGTCAGCAATTTTATCCAGAGTCATCATCCCTAAATCAACAAACTTGTAGGTATCGAACCATCCTCTTTAAGACATCATTTGAAAGGAGCAAGCGTTATCCAAAATCTAGATATATGAATACTTTGGACATGATAAAATAAAGACAATCATCATTCAATCCGTCCAAACATGAGACTATATTCATAGAAGTTGTTCATCCTTTGCAGTCCCAAGTTTTTCTCAAACAATCATTCTTTACTTATCATTTTTCTCCAGACTTAAAATAAATTTCTCCTGACCCTCCTTGACCTACTTAACATGTATCATCTTCCATCTTTTGTTCCTCAATTATAATAGTTATCCCTCATAACCAACGCTTATATTCATTCATTACTGATTTTCTTCATTTGATGAAATACTAGGACAACACTTGTGATATCCTCCAATATCACGGACACCCTTCCCCAAATTAGGGTTGTAATCAAATTCTTGTAAGAATTCAGAAGTAACGATATCTTATCTTCTTTCTTGAATTTCACATCAACATTTCTCAAGTCACTCACAAATTGACTAAAACCATTAATGTGTTAGCTTAAATTCGAGCGTTTCTTTATCTTAACTCCGTACAACCGTTATTTAAGATAAAACTTGTTCGACAAAGACTTAGACATATACAATGTCTCTAATTTTTTCTATATCATAACTTGTGATTCCTCATCCATCACGTGATTTATCACATCATCTATCAAGCATAACGAATTATTACCATCGCCTTTGACTCCCATCTCTTTCTATTCTTATTCCTCTATTTTCTCAGACTTCTTTTCTAAGAGTACAATGACCATCCCTTGTTGTACGAGGAGATCCTTAATACGTCTTTGCCATAACGTAAAATTCGATGAACCATCGAACTTCAAAGATCAAATTTTATGCCGTCTGACATCCCCTAACCTTTAAGCTCTAATATCAGTTATTAGAAAATTCATCAACTAAGGAATAAGATCGTACAAAGAATATAAATACAAGATATAATATTGTTCGACTTAATGCCTAAGTCCATGGAGAGAAATAAAGAACTTTAATTGATTGATACGAGTCATAAAGTCATGCACAATCATAGATAACATGTCTTTATATACTAGATAATACATTAGAGTACAAAAATCTATTTAGGACGAAGTAGAAATAAAAAATAAGAGTCGAAACTAAATCAGAAAACAAGAACCTAACGTATGCCGGCCTCTCGCCTCTACCCCTCCCCTTGCTTTTGCAAGGTGATTGGCATCTGCCACCCCTTAAAGCCGCGAAGTGGTTGGCGTTCGCCACCAACCTTAATTTTATGCCACAACTCATTTTATTACTAGACAAATACAAAGTACTAGGCAGCTTGGTAGTTCATGAGCAATTAATAATGAGCACACCCGATGCTAATAATTCAACCATAATTATTTAATAACAACTAACAAACTTCAGGGGAACGTAAGCCATATTTGATAGAATGAAAATCATCGGATGATAATACGGCGTGCATTAGACGTCACAATTGGTGGATTCATTATCACAAAATAGTTGTTGAGTTGAATTATCTAGACCAAACAAATTAGAGGTAGGTAATGAGTAGTTCCTCATCCCACCTAGCACATCATGAATCTAATTTTCACAAACTACAGGCACATCAAGGAGAAAGTCTCGCTCATAAAATAAGCTACCAATATTTTATTCTACGGAAGAAAATTTGAACATAATAAAAGTTTATAGCCTAACAATCATATGAAGATTTTATACGTGCTAAAGAAAGCCGCATTGACCAAGAGTAACATTTGACGAGTATTATAAATTGGATGTCAAAACTCCCTTTACTATTACAGAATTTCCAAGATAACTAGCTATACATTAATAATCTCTCCTCTTTATCCTCTTCGTTTGTTAAGCCGGGGGAGGTTGTAAGTGGGCTCGTTTCATCCCATTTATTGGATTTCTTTTTCAAACCATTCAGTGGAGTTGGAATGTAAGGAATTCAGGTATATTTAAGTTCTGAATTAAGAGTTGAATAACGTAGTGTCTATTGAGTTTTCCAATAATATTTTATTTATATCTAGTAGTTGAACAAAAAATATTCTTAATAATTCCAAGGTACTTATTATTTCGATCAAAGAATGCGGATTTTTGCCACTAGAAAATAAACTCGAAATATGGTTATCATAACAGTGACTTCTGGGAAGAAGATCCATAGACCATTTCTCATGGGTCGGATTTTGACCAGCAGAAGACTTGGGCTCTTGTCTGTCGACGCCGTGTTTTCTAAGGTTGTCGGGACTTGGGAAATAGTAATCCCGGCGATACACATTAAAGTCCATGTATGTATCTTAAAGAGAAAAAAGATGTACTTTAGCACTTGTTACTTGACGTTTTTTTTATCAAGGACTGGTCACTTTATTAAAAAATTAAATTTATATTTCTAGTGACAATTTCTTAATTATGATTAATTTTTTTTATCAGTTATAACTCGTGTGAATGACCATTTCTACGACTTATCACTTTTCTGTGTCATTGACATGAAAAATGAGATCGACTCAAAACTCACGTGCTCTACTCTAATGTGCCTATTTTAACGCAATATTGAATAGTATGAATTTTCCCGCGACATCTTCCACCAGCAATACAACTCCCACTTAACGAGGTGGTAGAACTCCCACATAGTCCAGGTGGATTCCATTAGCATGTCACCGCAAACGAGGTGACGTGATCATCCATACAGGCATCTGTGGGCAAAACATTATCCATGATTATAAATTTGTCATTAAACTTGTCAATTTGGAAATATTTGTTAAAAAAAATGAAACCATATAATATTTGGTGAAATAATTTTAATCCACGGATACTTAAATAATTGGGTAAATTACATCTGGCCCCTTCGACTTTGAACAAATAGACAATTTGCCCCCTGTATTTCGCAAACTGATTAAAAACCCCTTCTAGTTTGGCAAAATTATACGATTTCCTCCCTCTTGCCGGAACCGGAGCAAATCTCCGGCAAGGAGGCACCTGAAATGACAATTATACCCTTCTATTTAAAACAAAAAAAAAACACTATCTCTCCTCCTTCCTCCCTCTTCATCCTCCTCCTCCTCTTCCTCCTCCTCCTTCTTCCTCCCTCTCCACCTCTATCTTATAATCATCCCTTGCACGTTAAACCCCAACGAAAATTCGTTTTCCAATCATCCCTTCCAATCATCAGCTTCATCACGAGCATTTCTCCCATAATTAGCAACTCCTCCACCGCTCCGATGATGTCCTGGCCACAATATAACCCAGGTAGAGCCTACAATTACACACGAAGAACAATCACACGTCGATAAATTAACAATTGGGGAGGGGGAATATCCCAGGCCAACCGCGCCCTCTTCCTCGGCCGCTTGTCCATGGCGCTCCGGTGATGGAACTCTGCAATCCGCTGCGTTTCCATCTCAATCCAATTAGGGGAAACTCATCGGGCAATCCGTGAAACAAATCGAATCTAGAAGCTTCGGGAGATCGAGAGATAGAATGGAGGAGAAAGATTCGAACGCCCACCCGAGGAAGAGGATGCCTCTGGCTCTGTGATGGAGGTTGCGTGCTCGATGAGTTCTTCTGGAACATTATTTTGTTTCTCGGATTTGGATGAAGTCGCCTTCGCCGCTGGTCCAGGGAGCTAAACCATGACCAGGGAGCTAATTACTTCGAAAAAAGAAAGAATTAGAGCTAAACCAGGGAGCTAAACCATGACCTCGCCTTCGCCACTTCTTGGGCCTCCTCCGTTAGGTTTGGTTTGGATTAAAATTTCTAGGGTTTTGT